>SNQJ01S0274056.1:0-11538 GCA_010110895.2 Picea sitchensis | reverse complement strand
TGAAACTCCTGGCCATGCATGGCCAAGGGTTCATCCAAAACCCTAGCTCCTTCTAGCCTATAAAAGAAGGGGTAGGGGTACCATTTGGAGGAGGAAAAAATATAGCGAAGAAACTCTGCCCATATACGTAATCCATTGTCCCAACCCTTTAGCCTTTCCTCATGCCAAAGGAGATTTAATGAAAAGAAGTTGAAGGACAGAAGAAGAGGAGCCCAGGATCAGGTTCGAGGAGCGGTGGCCGGTCTCAGCTTTTTTGTAAGTTGATTCACTTTCAGTAATAAAAATAATACTTTTCCCATCCCAATGTATGAATTGTCTATGGTTTGATTGATTCATGCTTGATTTCTAACCCTTGAGTATAGAAGTAGCATGCATGCATAGTTGTTGTTTGTCTTGAGTGCAGGTCATCTGTTGAAGGAGCAACGCAAGCAAGTAATCGAAGAGCAACGAAGGATCTACATCGAACGCTGGTAATAAGGTTGGTGGTCCTTCTCCATGCATTTACTGTGAAAAAGGGGTTTAAATCTTGGGTTGTAGTTAAAAAAGTAGTTTCTATTCGGTCAAAATCTACATGCAAGTCTGACCCTAGTTTGCTAGTCCGTAGGGTGTTTTTCCCAACAACAGACAGAATAACATATATACAGTAAAATTGGTTTCTATTCAATAAGGAAACAAGCTGAAAATACAAAATGTAGTGGAAACAAGCTTGCTAGAATGGTGGCGGCTTATCTCTGAGAAGAGATGTGACGGATGTGCTCATTCACAAGAAGGTGATTACAATGAGGATATGAAGTCATTTTTACAATAAACAAGAATGTCAAAAACCCTAAACATCCAAAAAAACCTAACCCTAGGAGAGGAAGCACCAAAAGTCATGTGGGCTCTGTTTGGCTAAGTTAGTACATCAAAGTCTCGAGGTTGTAACTTTTGCATATGATCTTCGTTTTAGGTGCACAATAACCCGTTGGAAAGGTCTATCCGAGGAATACACATTTTTCTAAGGCCACTCTAATTATGGCAAGCCCTAAAAAATGTTGTTTAGGGCCTCAAAACGGCCCTGCAAGTCAGGGACCCGAAAACTAGGGAAAAACTGCCAAACTGGAAAACTGCCAAAATGAGCCAGTTGGAATAGGTGGGAGGCCATCGACATCCATATGGATCATATAGCTAGAGATAAATTTAGACGATGACCGAGAGATTGACATAGACCATGATATAGACCACAACATAAATCTATATATAGATTTAGACATTGACCTAGAGCTTGACGTAGACCATGAAATGACCCCCCTATATCCATCTAAGCCTAGGAATAACTTACACTCAATCATTAACCATTTCTACACTTGATACTTTAGTGCACTATGCATATACCTTGTGTACAACCCTTGCACCCACATCACCCATATCTTGGTGTTCTAACCATTGGTCTATCCTTGAAAGAACTTTCAATCCTAACCCCTTAGGCCTTAGTTGTCCCCATACCCCTATACATATTTTAGCACTAGAAGTCTCAGCTAGACTATTGTAGGTGTGACCCTTATACCCATCATAAGATTTGTAGGTTTGTTAAAGATAAAAATGTTTTCAATGTGTAGCAAATGGGTGAGATACTCAGTTTATAATATTAACACAAAACCTCCATGAAATACACACTAGCAAGAAAGGCTTTGCATAAATTCAAATCAGTGTTTAGAAATATCAAATGGGAAGATGGAAGAATTAGTAGGAAATATGAGATACATGTATCAGGTTACATTTGGCAGTTCTGAAACACATATAGTAGAAATATCATTGAATAAGAACCTCCTAATCAATAAGAGAGAACTTTGATATTACTTGCATTAATTACAAACAATAAATCATTTACTCTAGTAAGGAACAAGCATAAGGATGAATGATTCATAAAAAACTAGCATCAAAGTGAGATAGAAACAAAGATGTGATAGTAGGAGAAGAGACTAATCATTCACTATTAAATATTCATAAATTTGATACATACAGTCTGGAAACTTTGTTATAGTTGAAAAATAAAGATAAGAGTGTCACTTTCTAACCATTTGAACCCTATCATAGAGTTACAATGCATATTAAATAACAAAACATTAAAAAATCTCTCTATAATATGCCACCTAGCTTTTACATAGGATCCCATGCCTAAGAGAGGTGTGGCACTAGGTGCACAACATAAATCTAATGAGAATGCTATATTTCAGAAAAATGTTGGCATCATTGAAGGAAACTGTTGCATATGGCTTAACTGAAGGTAAATCCTTGAGGTTGGTGGCCCTTCATGTGCAAATGATATTTAAGGAGCTTATCCGAGCTCAATCTGACATCTGACAGTCTTCATCAGCTCAAAAATTCACAAAACAACCAGTTTGCAACACCTACGCTACAAAATGTCCCAAAACAACCAGTTCCCAACACCTTTGATAGCACGCACTACGAACATTTATATAGGTGTGTTTTTACATTCAAAATTGATTTAAAGTGTTAAAACTTGCACAAAAAGTTGGGAAACCCTTTTAGAACCTGCTACAACCTTCTGAAACATGAAGTGACCTTTGTAGAATTCATATAAATATGGTAATGACAATTTAAGACAAAAATCATTTCTAAGGGTTATAAGTCTGTGTATAAAATAAACCATTGAAAAAAGTTGATGTTGATGTAGAAATGATGTCCTATTTTCATCTTTTCATGGTGCTTCTTCTAGTAGTCACATGAGCTAACATATCCAAGTTTGTTTTTACTATATTCTTCTTGAATGGTTGCAATTATGATTTCAACCTCCTAATTTCAGCTTGGCAAACTCTTTTCTTCGTATACACATTATTCAACTTCCTATGCAGAGGTAAAGATCTCTTAGCCAAATATCTTGTTTTATCAATGGTCTCTTCATAAACATCTAAAGTATTCTTCATCTTGATTCGGGCCTACAGGTTTTCCTCCTTCAATTTTTCATTTTCAGCTCCTATATCTTTGAGTTTCCTCCCAAGTCATTTAGAAGTAGGATTAATATCATGAGAAGGGGATTTGATGTCAACAATATATATTGGCTTCTTGTAAGGTTCAGTTTTATCCTTTTGTTGAGTTGATGATTTTGATGTACCCTCTTCCATAGGAATATGTTGCTTAGATGTTGATCTGGTGAAAGGTATTCTAGGCTTGACAGTTTCTATAGAAATAGGCAGGGAAAAGATGAGCTTATTACCCTTTATACTCATTACTTTAATTGATGATATCTCCATAGGTGTAAGTTCTCCCACGGGAGAAAATTCTCTATCAGGAGGTTGTGAGGGACCACCTTCAACTATTTTATCAACAAACTGAATGGATTTATATCTTCTGGTCATCTTCCTCTTTTTACTTGATTCTGAGTGCCCAATTTTCTCAGTAGGAGTAGGTGTTTGTCTTTTTGACAGTGGTGTGTGAGCAACATCTGACTGAAATCCCGATGCAGCTAGGAAAATATCCTAGACAGTATTGGTCTTCTTCAACTCTTCCAATTATAGAATTTTAATTAAATCATAGTGAAAAACTCTAGTATCCACTTGCTTGGATTTAGATTGGATTCTATCTGACATTTTCCCAATAATCCTGAATAGATAAAAGGGTAGGTTCATGGACTCTTTCCCAGTAAAGTGTAGTATCAATCTGATATGGTATGGATAAACCATATTGAACCTCCCTTCACAAGTGAAATACCTTTGAATAAATCTAAGTATTTTGTCAAAATACTCCAACATATGACTTCTTGGCACTCCCTTAGATAGGTTGTCTACTTGATATTCAGGTTTCAGAAATTCCTTGGAAAATGTAGAATTCAAAGACATGGATTTAAACCATTTTTCACCATAAGAGAGTATCTATGTGGATGTAGAAATAGATTGCTCTGAGAATTTAAAATCTAGTGCACCCACCTTAGTCTTTGTCCCACTAAAATTGAGTGCAAACTATTTAGCAACCTCGGGATGTCCTCTTTGCATTTTCTCACAAAAAACCAGGCAGACCAATCTCTAAAATGATTCCTTGAAAAATGGTTCAGAATTTATCAGTTGCAACTCATGGGCCTCATCCCTGACAATTTCTCCCTCTTTGTTAACCTTATTACCTTTCTAGCTATCCATGATAGATTTTTGAAAACCCTTTACCCTTTTATAAGAATTGTTATTAGATGTATGATGAAAACAACAAGATTTAGTGTTTTTATTTGAATTTTGCACAATTTAGGATTTAATGAATGAAGTATTCATGTATAGCAACAGTGTGAGAATGAAAGGACTGGAAGTAGGAGATGAGGGGAAAGAAAACAATCCTAAACTGGATGAGGTTGGAATCAAGAAAACAATTCGTGGAAATGTTGTGTAAAATAGAGGATTTGCGGAGCAATCCTTCAATTTGCAGTGCATAGTCGAGGTTGCAACGCATAATTTTAGACTAGTTTTTAATGAAAGAGGTTTGAAAATTTCCAAAGTCTAAAAAGGAAAATGACTTTGAAAAATAGAAAACCCCGTACCTGAGTGAAATCACAATCAGTGAGGGTTTTGTCAAGTGAGAAAACAGAGGGCTCACAATGCCTTCAAAGCACAAAGTTGGTAGCACTAATAAGAAAATGCAATGGATAAGATCATGGCTACAAGAAATGTCTGAAAATTAGTCTTATTGGTATAAAGAAGGAAAATTGAATTTGCAAATATTTAAGATACCAATACTACATGTTTTTACTAGTGCAATAAGTTTGCAACGCAAATGCTATGCAACAGTTTGCAATGTGTAGAAAACTCACAACGACTAGAATCCAATATAATAAACCTTAAAACAATGAAATTGATTATTAAATAGGGTACTTGGTGTATCTGAATCTTCAATTGTTGTCTCATGAGTTAAACTGGCAGTTTCCTTTGAGATTTTAATCCACCTTCATCTTCTATAGGAAATTCACAGTGCCATAATTCAAACCAATTTGCAGCGTGCTATATTCAAATTGAAAAATCTGTCTCTTGAAACCAACTTGAATAACATGATGAGTAAATGGCACTAAAAACAATAAGATACCCCTTTCCACGTTTCCAAATCATAATGATATCTGATTAGTACATGAGGTACTTTCTTGAATCACTGCGAACTTTCAGGTGAGTTTGCAACAATTCAACTTGACACATGATTTAACCCTCAAACGGTTAAATATGACATAAGGAACATTTGTACACCCCTCTTGAGACAAGTCACATGACAATGATGAGTTTTAAGACCAAGGGTTTGACCAATACTTGCCCCTATTTCTCTCATTATGATGACCACTATCATGAAACCAAGACTCTTACATGGATTAAGGTCAGATTTATTTACTCATGAAATAATCAAACATAATTTATTGACATAAGACATGAATATGAACCTAAAAATAAAAATACCCTATGAATCATACCTAGAAAATTAAAATATTTGACCCCTATACATCTTATGTGTTAACAATTAGCTTCATGGGGGATGGAGACCTCCTTATGAGGCTCGAAGAACATTGCAGTTCCAATTTCTTATCCATTGGGAAAGGAGTCATTATTAAAAGGAAAAAAAACAAACTAACAGACTGATATTTACAATGAAATGAAGCAACCCATGGCTTTTAGAAAAAGTATTTTTTTAGAAAATTCCCATTGACTAGGCCACCAAAAATTTCAGTATCTTCCAAATTTTGCAGCTTAAAAGTATTATTTTGCAAAAATTCACAAATTTTGAAAGGACCAACCCAAAGGGATTCAAATTTACCATGTTTTCCTTTATCTTGCCTCTGAATATCCCATTTGAGTACCAGGTCTCCAAGATGAAAATCTTCCTTCTCCACCGTCTTGTCAAACATTCCTTTGATTTTTTGTTGATGAATTTGTTATTTGTCAAACAACTTCTCTCTGGTTTGCTGTATTTCCACAAATTGACACATCCTCCTGGTCATTTCATCTGGTTCCCCTTCTTGATCTTGAAGAAATTTTTCCATGGGTAAATCTAACTGAGCAGGGAAAATAGCTTTAGCTCTATATACCAGTTGAAATGGCGTGGTTCCAATTGAAATTTTGGTGGTTACTCTATCTTCCCGAAGGGAAAACTTCAACTTAGAATCCCATGAATTCTTATTGTCTTCCAACAAATTTATGATAATTTTTACTAAGCTTTTGTTGGAGGATTCTGCTAAGCCATTACCCTGAGGGTAGTATGGAGTGGAATGAATAAGTTGAATAACGATTTTTTCACAAAACTTCACCAGGGGCTTAGCTTTGAAAGATGCTACATTATTAGTGAAAATTTTATTTGGGAAACCAAACCTTTAACGAATATATTCCAAGAAACCAATAATTACTTTGTGTGTTGCATTCCTGGTGGGAATGGACTCTATCCATTTGGTAAAGTAATGAGTAGCAGTCAGAATCCAAGGCTGTTGGCCACTTGAGGATGGATGGATTTCTCCAATAAAGTCTAATCCCCACTTCTGGCCAGTTGAGGATGGATGAATTTCTCCAATAAAGTCTAATCCGCACTATTGGAAAGGGACAAATACCACTATGGGTTTTAGAGGAAAAGACTCGAGTTGTTGTTTACCTGAGAATTTCCGACATTTGTCACATGTTCTAATATTTACATACACATTAGTGAATAAATTAGTCCAAAAATACCCAACTCTGAGTATCTTGTATGTTGTGGTTCTCCATAAGTGATGACCTCCACATAAACTCCCATAAAATTCAGTCATAATTTGTATTTCATCCTCTAAATCTAAACATATTAAAAGAATCCCTAAAGGATATTTCCAATATAGAATCTGATCAACAATACAATATCTAACTACTTTAAGTTTCAGATCTCTCACCTTGGTCTTCTCAAGTCCAGTGGGAGGCTGCAAAATTTGTAGGAAATAGATGATGTCATTATACCAGCTGCATTCTTCCAAATTTAAGTTGATTTGCAAGCTACTGTTTTGAATATCAGATTGTTGATTTATAGAGTTAGTGCTCATAAAATTTACTCCCAATGCCTGACAATTGGATTCAACTAGCATTCTAGCCAAACATTGTCCTTTTACTAGCTTGGTGGGTTTCACCTCAATATCAAAATCCAAAATCTTAGCAATCCACTTACTTATTTTCCCATCTATATCATGCTGAATCAGAATTTATTTCACATAACTTGAAGGAACATAAGAAATGATTTTTGAATGAAGAACATACACCCTGAAAGCCTTAATATCTTTGACTAAATCATAAGCTTGTTTCTCCATAATATCATACCCGACTTCAAAGTCTCTCAATGCCCTACTGAAAAACTAGATAGGATAATCCATTCCATCTAAATTCTTCTGAAGAAGGACAACATCTAATGTATCATTGGAGGCAAAAGAAAAAGGAAAAAATTCCTATGAGTAGTCAGGATTGATCAAAACATGAGCATCAACCAATGATTTCTTTATCTGCTCAAAATAACTCCTAGCTTATGGTGTCCATTTTACTTCGTTTCCTTTTCTCAACATGAAAGTGATGAATTTCACTAACTCATCAAAGTTAGTTATAAATCTCCTTAAAATTTTTATCTTACCTAAGAAGGAATGAATTTGTTTCTTGGACCTTAGAAGAGAAAGGGTTTTGATAACATATACTCTATTTGGGTCAATCTTTACTCCTTCAATTGAGATAATGTGTCCTAGCAACTTACCCTCCTTCATGGAAAAAAGAGACTTTTCAGAATTTAGGGACATCCCATACTTTCTACACTTCAAAAACACCTTCTTTAAATGATGGTAATGCTCTTGGTCAAACTTGGAAAACACTGCAATATCATCCAAATAGATAACCACAAACTTGTCTTTCTCTCCAATAAATGCAATGTCCATTGCACATTGGAAAGTTTCCCCTGCATTCATAAGACCAAATGGAATCTTGGAATACATGAATGTACCCCAGGGAGTAGTGAATGTTTTCTTCTATGTGTCCTCTGGTAACACATAAATCTTATTGTATCCCGAAAACCCATCAATAATTGAAATCCTTACTGAGCCTGTCACCCTTTGCAAGATATGTTCCATTTTGGGAAAAGGGTGGTTGTCTTTTCTAGAAAACCTATTTAAATTCCTGATTTCAACACAAATCCCGATCTCACCATTCTTCTTTCTAACAGGGACCAAATTAGCTACCCAATTAGAATACCTCAGAGGTATAATGATTTGGGCATCAAGCAACTTCTTGACCTCTTTTTCCATAATATGCCATAACATTGGGTTAATCTGCCTGAGTTTTTGTTTGAAAGGTTTGGTGTCATATTTCAAAGGTATCCTATGCTCCATGATGCTAGTATCATAAGTCTCCAAGTATTCATACTTCCATGCAAAAACATCAAAAAAATTAGTCAACGATTTGACATATTCATCCCTTTGATTTTCTAATAGGCTACTAGACAATTTAACATATTTGGGTTCTTCTTCAATGCCTAAATTACAGTTTATCAGATCTTCCTTTTATTTAGAACCACTCACCTTCACATCAACATCATTATTGTCAAACAATATTTCCAAAGGAACCAGTCCTTTAGGAGCGTGATTTCTAGGAAATTGAACAATTTTATGATTTGCAATTTTGTTCATAAATTTATCAGCATGTAGATTTTTATTATCATCTAAATCTTGGTCAATATGAAGAGAAGAAAATTCATCCACAGTTTCCAAAAACCTCTTTAGTTCTTGATAATCTTCAAAAACCTTCCAATGCTTGACATTATCAGGTATGATAGGTCTGTATTTCACCTCAACATTATACTTAGGTTTTGGAGATAGTGGAATTTTAAAATTGCTGGCAGAAACAACTAAGGAATTAGCCAATGTATTAGCCTCCCTAGGAACAAAAGATAAATTGAAGGCTGATAAAAATTTATCAATGAGGTCCTAACCTCATTCCTATAAGCTTTCAGTCTAGGATGTTTTGTTGGATAGATATTTCTGACTTGATGCACAATTAGTTATGCATCTCCAAATACTGACAATCCCTCAATTTTCATGTCCTTTTCATCTCTAAGCCCAAAAACTAAGGATTCATATTATGAAATATTATTTGTTGTTTCAAATTCAAGATTGAAAGAAAAGTTGTGACATCCTGAGAGGGAGAAATTAGCACTATCCTTGGAGGATGCACCATCAAAATACATCTTCCACATTTGAACACCCTGTCTAGTTATTTCACATTTTTCTAATGAATGATTTTTAATCTCTAAGGGTCACTGAGGAAACTCAATAAGATGAAGAATACTAGACCCCAAATCAGTATCAACATCATATATGGTATGGTTTGTTGGGTTTCTCTCATCACTTATGATGTATGCTAGCTGATATTCTCTATACAGTCTCCTGTGCTCACCCCCAAAGACTGGTATGGTATCATAAGAAATATCCATTTGTAAAGTTACTCCTAACCTCTTGATCCATGATCTAGAAAACAACATCCCAAATTTGGGGGGAACATCTGCAACTACAATGTCCATGACTATGCTTTTCACAGGTAATTGGAAAAGTGTGACAACTAGGTCTTTAATAACTCCAAGATATTTTACTTTTCTTGAATCAAAAGAATACAAGTCATGATAAGATTTAGTAATTTCCAGGCCCAATTCATCCATGACAGCCTTAGGCATTAGGTTATGGGATGCACCCAAATCCATAAGACAATTGTGAAAAATATTTTCATGCACATTCAAAGAAGTGTAAAATGGGGGAGAGGAATCATATCTCTCTTCTACCAGTGGTCCTAATATAACTGCAGGTTTCTCATCCTGCAAGTTAACTGAATCTAATGAAGGGGGATAAGATTCAGGATGCAAAATTTTTGAGATAGATTTCTTAAATTCTTCATTTTTCATCAATTCTAGGAGTAGGACAAGAATCTTGATTTTCTGGATTTCATTCTCAAAATTAAAATAGCTGTCGGGTTTTTGGATTTCCTTCACCTGTTAAACACAAGCCTTGATAATGGGCTAATTTTTCTATTATCTTGCTTCTTTATTTGGTTCAACCACAACCTTTGAAGGAGTATCTGACTTGTTAGACTGAGTATATGCCCTTGTTTTTCCATCCTTTTGTTTTGATCTCAGATTGTACCTGTTTTGAGCTTCAGTTTGATTGACTTTTTCTTCTTTACTTAACTCATTCAACTGATTGCACATTAAAGACTCTTCATAAGAAGTATTTGTTAAATGAGGAGAGGCAGTTATATCCCCTAAACAATGAATTTCTTGATCTTCATCCTCATTATTTCCTTCTTTATCATCAACCAAATGTTTCTGTAGAGGTGAACTTTCTGATCCTCTCTATTTCTCTGATATCTCTCCAGAATTTGAGGTGTATTGTTTGACCTTCTAAAATGATTTATGTTTCCAAAGTCTTGAGTATTTCTATTATCTTGTCTCCCTTCAAGATTTAAACTTTTCATCTCTACAAATAAGGAATTAACCAACCTGGTCAATTCATCAACCTTGGGATCAACACCTGAAGCATCTGAAGATGAGGCTTCTTTTTTATGTTTTCTCCTATATCTGTTAGACCTTCCCTTCAACTTATCTGCTATTAATATATTTGATTCAACCTCCAATGCAACATATTTCATATGGTCCAAGGTTGCAGACCTTATTTCCCTCAACATAAGACAAAATTCTGGGTCAAAAGCACTTGCATAATTTATTTTAGCAGAGATATCAATGGGTTTAATATCATTAGGAATTTTGTTGTACATCTTGTTAATATTTTTGAGAAATATGATACAGATTCTCCCTCTTTTCTTTTGAGAGCCCCAAATTCTGTAATGTAATATAAGAAATATTTTTTTTCACCCCAATGCCTTAGAAATGCATCATCCAGGGCCTTAATTCCAACTATTGATCCACGGGCTAAACTTGTAAACCACTTATGGTCTTCTCCATCTAGGCTTTGCACAAAGACTCTCATCCAACCATCTTCATTTTCAATATTCAAATTATCTACATAATTGTAAAATACAGCAGTAATATCTTGTTCTCCAATAAACTTAGGCATGTACTTAAGGTAATATCATACTAGGAGAGCATTCATGGGTTGAGGAAGCAATAATGGTGCATACCTAGCAGCCACAATGGAATCCATTTTGTTCTAAGGAGGATTAGTTCCTGCCATTTGATTTGGAAAAGGAGGGCTCTGACTCTTGGGAGAAGTAAGAGGTGATTTTATAGGTGAAAATGAAATATGTATACTAGGAGGTTTTGAAAAATCAGGAGTATGAGGTGGAGAAGATTCATACTTAATAGAAGTTGGCTTGGACTTAGGTATAGATGAGGATATTTCAATAGAAAATGAGGTTCCTTCTTCTTTAGTTACAGGAAATTTAAATGAATTAGGATTTGGGGAACCTAAGAAAGGGAAATATTCCAAAATTTCAAGTCTAAACCACTTAACAATTTCAGGAGATGCAAGAAAATCAAAGCTTTCTAAACTTTCTTCTTTCAAGTCAGGAGAAAAAGGTGTGTATTCAA
>SNQJ01S0274054.1:0-11538 GCA_010110895.2 Picea sitchensis | reverse complement strand
TCAGGGGTATCCAAATCAAATTAGAATATAAAATTAAGAAAACCAATGTTCATAAGATATACCAGTTCTTAAATCATGCAAAGTAAGTTGTTACTTAAGATATAAGACATGTGAATAATTCACCTTAGCATCCCCTTCAAGTATCACACCAGCTCAAGAATTTATGTAAGTTTGAAAGTTTGAATATGGGAAGGTCTTCATCAAACCCTATTAGGTGTGCCAACAAAAACAGTAAAAGAAAAGACCCAGGTAGACGGATATGTCCCGAGAGAAATAATGAAAGAAAAGAACCATTCAAGAGTAAATGTGATAGTGGTACCTGTTGGGCTTACTTCATGGCTTATGCTGTCATTGAATCCATTTATATGAGCACCTTTGTGGAGGGTGTGATTTCTCTTGAGTTACCACTTTATAAGTGCTACATTTTTCCAAACCCCTTTATCTACCTTTTTATTTGTCCTCTTATAATATTTGCAAGTCCCCTTTTATAAGGTTTCAAATTATAACATCACTGCTAAGGACTGGGGCGAATGAAAAAATGGTAGAGCTCAATTTGGATTGGCTTTTGATAGTCCTTTATTTCCTTAGCATCAATCTTTTATTCTTCTTAGCAACAACTGCAATCAATCTCTGAGCCTTCAACCCCTCTTCTCATGAGAGAATGGACCATGACCCTTTACTGAAGTTTAGTACATGATCCAAGATGGAAAGTGTTAAGTATGGTGGGGAAAGGAGCGTTACCCTTGTGAGGGCCCTTTAGTAGTACCCCTTTTCCCTTGGCAGTGACAACATGGGACTAGGGCACAAAAGCTGGACACCAAGGTGAAACAAGGCAACAAACATAACTTCTTGAGCCAATGATCCATTATCCAACTTCAACCAATGATCCTCATCAACATGCTTAGTAAATTAAGCATGACACTTCGCATGAAAGGACTAACATATCTCATAGTGATGCTTACCATCTCCCATACACTGAATTGACTGGATGTGATGAACTTGGCTAATCAATAGTAGAAAAGACAATCTTAGGGGGGTTGTTGGGATGCTATCCATGGACATGCTAATCACCATCATGGTCAATATCATTGTCTCCATTGCGGGCCACGAGACATGATCTCCTCTGGTTACCCCTAGGCATCGGGGGGTAACAATACCAATTGTTAAACTTGGGGAGAAAACTGCAACAAATTGAGTGGAAACTACAACACAAAGATAATAATTCAACATAAATAGGAAATTCTAAATATTGATGATAATGACAGTTAATGTCCATTGAGATCATAATTGGTCTATCGGACCCTAAGAAAGATAAGAGATTACTTAGATTTCTTTAGTACCTTGTTGATGTGCTCAAACAGGAGGAGTGTTCCAAAATCACCATAGTTTTGATGACTTAGGATGTTACGAAGGTTAATATTGTGATAGATATTTTGAAATTGGAATCTAATTTGAGTATACACATGGCACTCAAGGAGAAAGTGTTTTTCATCTTCAACTCTTTTGGTGTCACAAAGATGACAGATTATTGCATCCCAGGGTGTTTTGGGAATTTTTCAATGTTCAGTTTCACTATGTAGCTCGTGGGAGTTGGTTCATATCTTAGCAATGCTGATTTTCTTCTTTGAGCTGGTTAGAACTCAAAGATACATTTGATCTTCTATATTAGGGTTGACCACTTCCTTGTAGTATCTTAGCTTCTGTTTATCTTCAAATTCTTTATTGCACAATACATTCTCTTTAAAATTAGATGTAATAACAAAGAGGTATACATAGCAACAAAAAGGATTTTCTCACTAGGTTCAAATAATTGTACATCTTGTTGTTTTCTTTTCTTTTATAAAAAATGTACATAGAAACAACATTGCCTCCAAAATTAGAAATACAATTGGAAAACAACTCTACTTCTAAAACAAAAGAATGCAATCCAGATATTTCTTTACACTTTCCATGTACAAATGGAACTGCTAATTACATAGATGATGTAAACGACAGTATCCTAACAGAGACCATAAGCAAGAATATTTGTTATTTTATTTGTATTCCAAAAAAAGCCTCACATACTGCTCTTGCAAAGTTTGACACTAAAGATGCTACATAGGCACCAGAAAGTAGCTGTATACTGTGTACCTCACTGGAGAGACACACCTCGACCTCAGATCTAAGGAAAATCAAATTCAGATATATACGGTGATTAGAACGTATGATCCCACAAGATGACCAGAAAAACAATGGCATCTTAGACAGGAGCTGCAGAAAGTATTGACATTTGCTTGTCTTTTCAAACCCTCCCTGCTGAGGATTTGGTGGCCTATTGTTTGTTGCTGAGACTCTGGAACCCCACTCCAGCAACTCTTTGCTTGTGTCGTCCTTGTGTACAATAACTTCAATGAAGCATAAGCAATCCTTTTTGGGCCCCTGGGCAGTTTTAATAGCCTCTACAAGCCCTTCTTCCGTTTTAACCTGCACAGAAAGAAGCAGTGCTGTTAAATGACAAAACAAATACTTGGCGCAGTTAAATGGCCATTAAAATCCTGGAAAAGGGTCCACATTTCCTGGGATGATACAAACTATGCAGCATTGACAAGAACAAAATACTCCCATAATAAGAATCAAAAAGAGGATCCAGCGGATTAAGATCCCACTTGAGATATTTCTGCAAAACAAACTATTGGGACATCCTACAGTTTCAAAGGCATTGGCATGATACAAAACCATGGAAAGCTGGCGAGAGCATAAAACTCCCACGATAAGAATCTACAAAATAAACTAGAATCTACAATACCATGGAAAACTGACAAAATTAAGATCATGTTCGAGATATTTCAGCAAAACAGACTAATAAGGACATCCCGCAGAAAGTCCACATTTTCTGAGGCATTGGCATGATATAAAACCATCCAGGGTTGACGAGAACAGAGAACACCCATGATAAGAATCAATAAAGGAAATCAGCAGATTCAGATCATTTTAATTTAATTGAGACATTTCGGCGAAATGGACCAATTGGGCATAAGTGGTTTTCTTGTTTCACTAGTCCCTCAATTAGCTGAGCAACACAGAACCTGCTAGTGAAAGTAACAACTACAAAGGTTTCTAACAAGAAATACAGTTGTCATTTAGTTGACAGACTGTTTTGTAATGTCAACAGTGCAACAGATGCCTCAAGAGGGATGAAACTAGAAAGACACTCCACCAATATGATACTGAGTCCTGATAAATTAAAAGAAAAGTCTCCTCAAGTCTACGATAGTGTAATTTTCAAGGAAAAGGAATTGGTTAAAAGGTGGGCCTCAGAAAATGGCAAAGAGGACAAGCAACCATATTTATACGATACCTTATGTACAGATACTCGCATGTCGAAAAACAAAACAAGAAGCCCCTGCAAAAGGGATGTTGGCCTTGCTGTGAAGATAGATAAAAAAGATACCTTGACAGTCCAGCATTTCCCTTCGCCGTTATGAAGGGCATCTACTAAACCGGTGTAGTTCCAATTCTTTATGGCATTGTATCGTCCATCATGAATTTCGACCTCTATAGTGTGTCCTCCATTATTAATCAGAAAAATGATAGTATTCTGCCCATGTCGAAGCATGGTAGACACATCCTGGGCTGTGACCTGTTCAGATAAGGAAGACTACATTTAGAGATAAAACTCACACTAATTTTTGGACAAAACAGATAATTCCAAGGAATTAATATTTCAAAATCTTATAGACCTTGGTACTCAGTGATTGTTATTAATTAAAACAATATTACAGAATTTGAAAGAAAAATCTTTGCATCTGCACCTGGAAGCTTCCATCACCAATGCATGCAATTACACGCTTCTCTGGCGTTGCTCGAGCATAACCCAGTGTTGCCCCCACAGACCAGCCAATTGATGCATATTGCTGCATTTGGAACTCATAACTGCCAAACACACAATTAAAACAGGGAGCAAACAGCTTGCAAATACAGAAAATTATACCTGCAAATAGAGCACCGTGACAGTGGGTTCCTTTTCAAAGAACTCATTTCTCTTTCATCATTCATATTGGAATTTCGATATTAGTGTTCTTTTGTTATTGATTAACAGCTACATACTTTGGCACGAAATAGTTTGCTTGAAATTTAGGCATACCGATGAATTTAATCCTTCTGAAATTTCCCTAACACATGCTAAGAAACTAATGGACAGGAGCAGAGACACACCTTGAACCTTCACATTTCGTTATGTGATTCATATTTTGCTAACAAGGATAAAAGGTACTTTTGCTTCATAACAAAACCTTGCAGCCAGAATGCTATGCAGTCTAATGTAAAAACCATTCAACAAAAGTAATACTCAACAACCAATAGGTTTCCCCACCTCTTGGCAACAACAAGGAGACCACTAAATTACAGAAGTCGGTCCTTTCCAGAGAAATGATGTTCGACTTACCCACACATTTCTGGCAATTTAAGCTTCTGGCAATTATACCAAGAGTCACCAGTTTCAGCAATTATAGCAGTTTCATTTGATAGCATGCCCTGCAACCAGCCAATTTTTACCAGCGAATATCAACAATAATCCCACTGTAAATGTACCCTATAAGAGCAAAGCCAACCAAAAGACAATTATCTGGCTATTGGTACGTCAGACTTTGGTTAGATCCTTTGAGGCCTTGCCTGAATATGTTTGAATAGCATATTGACCCTTAAGGGCTCATATGGTGCACTTTTCAAGGGAACACCTTCAGGTACAAAAATACGCTGATAATTTTCCAAACATGCCGGGTTGTGCTTCACCTTCTTTGCAAGCGCTTCTAAGAAATCTTTCATCATCACACACCCAAAAGTAGGCCCATTTGCCAGAGTCACCCTGTTAGGTTGCACAAGTATGGCTTTCTCCTTTTTCAAGAGCAATGAATATCCCACTGAACTATAGTCATTAAAAATAGGCCCTACAAATAAATATGCATCTGCAGACTCAACTATTTCAGCACAGAATGCAGTACTTGCTGCACCCCAGTAAGTCCCTATGAAATGAGGATGTGTCTCTGGAACCTGTCCCTTAGCAGATGGCATTACAGCCACGGCATAACCCGATGCATATGCCAATTTCAGAAATGCACTTTTTGCCTTGGCAACCCTCATCTTTGGCCCACCTACCAACACTGGCTTCACTGCTGCATTTAGGAATTCCGCTGTCATGTCCACCGCTGCTTCCAAACTTTTGGGATTGCTTAGTCTACATAATTGATATGATCCAAAGGAAACTATGTCAAAAAATAATTGGGATTAACTCAAGATCAATAGTCAATACAAGAAGTTCATTATTTCTAACCTAGCTCCATAATTAGGTATGGAAACCCTGTATCAACTTCAATAGTTAATACAAGAAGTTCATTATTTCTAACCTAGCTCCATAATTTGGAAACCCTGTATCATCTTGGAAAAAAATTTGAAAATTAGCAAAATAAAACTAGCTTCGAGTAAACTTTTCATGATAAAACTGATAGATGCATCAATTGAAAATCACTTCAGGAATACCAGACGCACAAAGTTTAGACGGGTAGCCAAAATACCCTGCTAAGGCCTGCCTATTGGAATATACAAAAAATTTAAACTTATCATATGGAGCAGAATCTAAAAACTCTCATCAACTGAGAACCTCAATGAAGCTCACAGAGTCTAGACAACAGATTTAAGATATTGAAGAGAGAATAACAGTTTAATACCATCCTTGTCCAATAAACCAGGTGCTTGTACATGGAATGGTCCAGTTCAATTAATGGCTAAGGCAGTAGAACACCAATACAAACAGAAATGCAAAGTCTCCAGCGATTTGTTTAGTGAGTTAACAACTGGACGAAACCCAGAATGCAGCATATGAAAACAAATTAAGATAATCTCAAGATCAATACAATATATTTCTTGCAAATGCTTGTAGTGGCGACAACATTTAAATTTTGCAGGAAATGGTCGGTGAGATACAGTGGATATGAATGCAAATCAATATATTGACAATGACCCAGAAACTTATACATAAATCCTTTAATAGGGCAGGGAACTTGTTAAGCCGAACGATACTAAAACTGTCCGTGATGTTAGTATCGGAGGAGGATGATGTTATAACATCAAAATCAACTATCAATATCAATATTAGTACTGCAGTAAGAGGATGTTATGACATCAAATGCAACTGTCAATGGTCAATAATGTTAATATTGGAGTAGGAGGATGCAAACTGTCAATGATGTTAGTATGAGAGTAGGAGAATGTAAGGATGCTGTGACATCAAAATGCAACTGTCAATGATGTTAGTGTTGGAGTTGGAGTTGGAGTAGGAGGATGAGGATGTAATAATATCAATTAGGATTTTAATTGTCAATGGTCAATGATGTTTATATTAGAGTAGGAGGATGCCAACTCTCAATGATGTTAGTATTGGTGTAGGAGGATGTAAATGATGTTTATATTAGAGTAGGAGGATGCCAATTCTGAATGATTGATGTTAGTATTGGTGTAGGAGGATATGAGGATGCATAAATTGATTAGGTGTTATTAAAGAGTTCATAATATATAATTTTAATCAC
The DNA here is from genome assembly GCA_010110895.2 of Picea sitchensis. NCBI lineage: Eukaryota > Viridiplantae > Streptophyta > Pinopsida > Pinales > Pinaceae > Picea > Picea sitchensis. Next base: position 4,978 of record SNQJ01S0274054.1, on the reverse strand, counting down.
TGAAATCTGTAATTTAAACAATCTTTTTAAATTTTAACCAAACTTCTCAAATCATTTAAATTTCAAACCAAATTTTAAACCAAACTTGTCAAAATATGCCAATTTTTTTTAAAAATTAGAACGTTTCTGCCAAAACCTTAACAACACACTAAAGTTCAAATAAAGGGTATTGGGAATCCCAACATATTTTTATGCTGCAAAATAATTATATATGCAAATCACATAAACAGCAACCACAGCGAAAGCAGGGCGCTCTTATAGCAGCCACCAGTGTTCGATCATAAGAAGAAGTGGCCAACGATCTAGTACATTGTAAGCAGCGCTTGGTGGATGTTCGCCACTGTGATTCTCCGTTACCGATTTGGGCAAATTCCCAAAACGAAACATCTCAGAACTAAAATTCTAGAATGCGAAAAGAGGAGAGACGATAAATTAATGAAATTGGAAGAATTTGTTACCTGGGAGATAGAGAATATGGAACTGGTTGCCGGATGAAAGTGGGGTGTTGAATGGCAGCAAGATTACAACTGATGCTGATATATACAGGCTTGCTCTCAATAAGCGCTGTGGAAATCGCATGGTCAATGAGCTCTTGGGCATCATCCAAGTGATTCACAATAACCTGCACAGTTTTTAAATTCTAACAGCGTTAGACGTCATAAAGGAATGATATCAACATCCAATCTAATACAGTAATACATCACATTCTACAGAATTCACAGACCTGAGCGCATGTGATAGTCTGGAAGCAGCGATACTCCTGGCTGAAGTCGGGCACCCCGATAGTATGATGCAGAATGCGGTTGGACCCATAGTCATTAGAATTAGGGCCCCCGACGATACAGATGACGGGCAGATTCTCTCTGTAAGCCCCCACTATCGCATTGATGACGCTGAGCCCCCCCACTGTGAACGTAACGACGCAGGCCCCCACGCCTCTGGATCGCGCGTACCCATCGGCCGCGTAGCCGGCGTTGAGCTCGTTGCAGCAGCCGATGAGATTGAGGCCCGGCTCCGCCAGCAGATGGTCCAACAAGGCCAGATTGAAGTCCCCAGGAACAGAGAAAACATCGCCGATGCCAACCTCAACAAGCCTCCGCGCCAGGTGGCGGCCCAACGTGGTGGGGGAAAGCAGCGGGGCCAATCCTTCCGCCACTGATTTATTGCAGAGAGGGCACCCCACGTCCTTGTTTGCGGGGGATTCCGAGTTCACGTTACCAATGCTCGTATCCATTTCTGATAAATCGATTACTCGGACTCAATTGGCGGTTTGGTTTGTAATTTTATAGCTGTGAATCCAAAGAGCAAGAAAACTGTCGGTTGTTGGCGTTTTCATTCGGACTGGCTAAACCTCTAATCAATCTTCGCTTGAGTTACTTTTTTGGTAATTGTTTTAGGGTGTAGTTTTAAATTTCCTATCAATTCAGAATTTTTATTGATTTTTTTGAGTATTTGGGTTGGTTTAAAATAGAGTAAAACTTTTATAATAAAGTTTTTAAATACATGAAACTTTGATCCATATGAAACTTGAGTATTTGGGTTGGTTTAAAATAGAGTAAAACTTTTATAATAAAGTTTTTAAATACATGAAACTTTGATCCATATGAAACTCAAACTACTGATCAAATTAACCGAATTCAAACCCATTTTCATTTATTTTATTTTACCTTGAAAACAATTCTGTTTGCTCCCCAATTAACCTACTCCGTTTCATTCGAATGGCAAAACCATAGCCAATAATGAAGAGATTCTGGAAATAGTTGACATTGTGGGCGGTGAAACATACGAAGCTAGCACTGTAACTCAATGACCTAACACCATTGACTCACTGATGGGGACGATTGATTTGAACTGACAATGTAGGATCACATAGAATCTAGATGATCTCACATCATTAACTCAACGATGGGACTAGAGGTTTATTTTATTACAGTTTTAATGGACCAACCAGCTAAGTACACAGAATAATCTATAAATTTTGGTTCTGAGTTAGGAGGTTTATATAATGAAAGAAGGTTAAATATTTATGATTTTGTCTTTTCTTATTTTAATAAATGAGAAATAATCAATTTATAAAATATTAAACTATAATTTTTAATTTTTTTAATGATAATGATGATGATGGTTATGACTAGAGGAGGGAGGTTTACATATCTTACCTTTTTTGGATTTGAACATGTAACTTTTTAAGAAGAAACACATGTTCTTAACAATTAAGCCCATTGCACATGAAACACATAGTTCTTATAAATCTTGAGTTGAAAGAAACATTTAGCCAAAATTGTAAAGTGCTTATGGCTGTCATGACCCTCTACAATTTACAAATAATTTTTAATTATGAATTGTTAATTTTATTTTTTATTTTTATAATAATGATTTATTAGATTCTAATTTATCAATTGGAAAAAAATTAATTATTAATTACGCCAAAAGGGTTACACCTATTGACAATGAGCACAATTAATCACCTTTTAATCTAAAATTCTAATCTGATGGCTAACAATTGAAGATGCTAGCATATTCTTAGTAGTCCTCCCAAATCAATGAATGTGATTTCCTCTTCATAACTTCCTTGTATTTTTTAATGCATCCGTTACCTGTTTACCTTTTAACATTTACCTAATCATATTAAGAAATTATTGTAGCACTATATGATTGCCACGTTTATTGTATGCGCGGCCGGGGAAGAAATGAAGTCAAGCTAGAAAATGGGACAAGCCAGCCATGGAACCATGCGCTGCCCATCAAACTACCAATTCCTCGCATCCCCAAGGGCAGAATCAGTCCCTAGCATTTCCATGGGCAGAATAAACCTGAAGAAAAAAGAAATGAGAAAGGTTGAGAAGAAACCAGGGAAAATAAAAAATGATAAAAGGGGAGGAATTTAAGATTCTGGTTTTAACCTAATCCTTTAATTTAATTTATTATATTTTTTTTTAAGAACCAGGCAAAATGGAGTAAAAATGGATTATTTTAAATTTCAAAATTTATTATTTTATTGACCTTTAAATAGGAATAAGAATAAGATTTAAATTCTAGAATTTATTAATTTGTATGAAAAATGTATAATTTTTTTTAATACTTGTTTAAAAAAACAAAATAGAGATATCATATAAGATTGAAATAAAAAAAATTGTTATTATATATTTATTATGGCCTTTCATTTTATATGGCTGCTTCTTATTTTCTGGTCAAGTTTTCCGCGTTCACCAACCACGAGTTTGGGGCTGTACTAATTTTAGTTTTGATATTTTATAAAGTACTTAGTTTAATAATGTAAGGTACGAAAATAAATTTCCCAAAACCTCGACGACAAAGACAATTGATAGGCGCATTTTACAACTAAACTGCATAGATGACTCGTAGACTGACGCTAACAATATTATAAATACTTTTTAACGACGCTGCATAGTAGCATTACCTGCAGCCGTTGCAAGACCATTAATCAAAGCCCGGATTTTGCAATATTGGCTGTAATTTTGGAGAAACCGCTGGCATAGTAGATAAAAGGAGGTAGCTGTCCATGTCAAGCTGAAAAGTTGATAGTTAAAGTTTTAATATGGAAAGGTGTTGTTTAAATGTTTTAAGTTTTGATTTTTTTTTTTCTGGAATTTGATCGGGTGAAATTTAAATTTTTTTATTGTTTAAATTGTATTTTTTAATATATAAATAAATTTAACTGTTTTAAAAATTTTTAAAATTTTTATGACGAAACACTAGAATTATATAAACTAAACCTCGACATTTAAACTACAGTTTAATATAAGATATGATGAATGCTTTCCTTATATTTTTTGAAATTTATTTTTCAATACACATTTATTTTATTTATTTTTTTAATATAGACATACCAAAAAAAAGTCTTAAAAACTAATTAATATAATAATACTCAAATTTTAATAAATAGAGTAAGTTATTCTACTCTCTTACATAAGAAATGTCACAGTACAAGTAACTCCATGCGCTTTCTATAATAATATTTGAATTAAAAAGCCTAATTGTTTTGGTGATTACTATGCTCAACCTTAGGAAGTGTTTTTTTTGGATGATAGATGAATAATCAATAAAGGATCCATTCAACAATTCTTTTTTATTTTTATTCATTAGTAAAAATATATAGTTTTGTAAAAAATAAGATTCCAGCTAATTATTTATAAATGGACATATGGTGGGAGAATATTGGATTAAGAGAGAATTGAATGTGAGTGTTATGAATTGGGACATTTTTGTGGGTAAATGGTACAACTTAATCATAATGTGGAAAAAAAATAGGTGAAATGAGATCCATAGGCTAGAGTGCATAAAAATCAAAGATGATGTTGTTGACATTAAATTCCCCTCACACTAAAATTCATTTAATACCCATGTGATTGTTAAATGATTCTGCTCCAATTAAATCTAATTTAATACTTTTAATTCTTTTGTGGAAGATAGAATCCAAGCAACTCTGACTAATACTAACCCTAAAAAGCAACAAACCTACATCCATGTATCCCTATTCAAGTATAAAAAATATTATCATTTAAGAAATGTACAATTTAGATTAGTATTTAGCTTCCTTTTGTTAAGACATCTTCTCATGGTTCAATCTCACTCTATTTTAATAAGGTTGATTTTATAGAATATAAATGTACCAAAGAGATATTTCCATGTAGTTTAGATTGTTGAAGAGCCTCTACACACTTGAGATGAATTGATTAAAAATTATTTGCAAATTTTGGAGTTATATTAATATCACCCACTTTTAACATATGATGTTTAATATAGTAAATATTAAAAAAACATGTGAAAGAAAAAAAAAATATGGGGGAAGTCTCAAAGATATTGGGTTAATCATTGATATAATCAAGAGTGCATAATCAACATTTAATGTTGTAGACAATGTTTTTCATTGATGTTGTTGGACATGGATAACCTACCCAAACAAGAAGAAATTGCATGTTGTGGGATAGTGTATTTAATCTGATGACGATAACCT
>SNQJ01S0274053.1:1522-11538 GCA_010110895.2 Picea sitchensis | reverse complement strand
TAGTGAGGAGTTAACTCAAGGAATCAAGGCTAGTGCGCCACTTTGGTGATGATACCAAGGCAAGGTCGAATTAGCATGGTGATGATCCCAATGCAACATCTAAACTCAACTCAACTAGTCAAATTGAAGTGTGAACTGAAAGAGGATATTCTCCAAGTGGAATATTCTTTCCTAAAATATAGGAGATTGGATAGTCACTAATAAACAAATAAAAACCTTAGGAAAAAGAAATCCTAGGTGTGTGTGAAGTAACTCCAACAATTTCATGCAGTGTCTCAATTATATTATTCTAAGCTATGAAAGTGTGGTGAATACAAACAACAATATACAATAATGTTAAGATAGCCATGTCATATATTCAATATATATATATTTTTTATACATTTTGTAGTTACAAAGAGCATCACTAGAACAAGATCCCAGAGATTCCACTTCCCTACCTATAGAACTCAATTGTGTATAGAAAACGAGTGATTTTTAATAGATGACCTTTAGATAGACCCATGACAATTGTTTTTTTAAGAGTTCAAAACTTTCATGATTAGTAGACCTCAGATAGAAATTCACAAGAAAGGACATAACATGGTGGTTTTTTTTTATCATAGGAGACACCAACTAGATAACCTAAGAATATTGCAAACCCTTATGAGATATTGTACGAGTTTTGACAGTAAAAAATTACAAAAAGCCATTAGCTAGTGATTAGAGTCAATTTTCACAACAATAGTTTAGCGAAAGCACAAATTTGTGTGGATTGCCTAATGGCAATGAAAGAAACCCTAGCAATGATTTGACAAATGGTTTTTAGAGAGCAAATCAGACTTGTTTGTAGAAATCTAGTTTCGACAATGCAAAAATCACAAAAAACCATCAGCAAGTCACTAGAACCAATTTTTGCAATTATAGTTTAGAGAAAAAACAAATTTGGGTGGATTGCCTAATGACAATGAAAAAAACCCTCACAAAAGTTTGACAAATGTGTTTTAGAGAGCAAATCATACTTGTTTGCAAAGATCTAGTTTTGAAGTGTAGACATAGATCATGAGAAGGCATTGAGCAACATAGTAATTATAGTGCACTCAACGCTGATTTTTGAGCAGCATTGAATCCTACCAAATTTAAAATATTTGTTGTTTTGCAAAAAGTTGCAACAGAAATGTGCCCAACATAGTGACACAAAAACAAAGTCGTAGCTGCTAAGCCCACTTTAGAAGTTGTATACACTTAACAACCTTGTGAAACATTTGTAGAAAAAATGAGATCAAATCTTTATGACCAATTTATTGCAAGATCTAGAAGGATTGCAGTTTCATGGGTATCTTTTGAAATGTATATGTTTAAAATAGTGGTAGTAAGATTTTACTTGAATGTAAACAAATATTTTAATCGTCACAATCACAAAATATGAACTCACCCTTGTAATACAAAACAAAAGTAAAGCCTACAAAAGTTAAACAATATTGCTCACAATCCACTGTGGTTTATGAAACAAAGACAATCAATTCAATTTAGACTCTTTTCTTGAGGAAATGGCACAGAAATTGGAATATTCAATTTGATAATTTTTCAAGGTGAATCTAATTTAACTCTACCTTAAAAGAAAGAGGTTGAGGCTTTATGAAAATTTTTCAAGGCAAATCTAATTTAACACTACCTTAAGAAAGAGGTTGAGGCTTGATGAAAGGGCACTAAAAGTGGAATGTTCAACTTGATAAATTTTCAAGGTGAATCGAATTTAACTCTACATTAAAAGAAAGAAGTTGATGTCAATTTGAGAGGTTGTTGAGGGGACTTCATAGAATTATGCCTTAAAATGAGGGAGACAATACTTTATTAGATAATTGGAGAAGATACACAAATATCTGATGAACAAAATCTGTATAATACATAATTAGGGTACCATCCCATAGAACCAATGGTATTGCAATTGGTTATCTAGGTGCCTCATTGGATGGTTGTAGACCCATTATAGTGTCCAACAATTATAGAGTAATCTTGCATTACTCGAGTTGTGAAATTTTGAACATTTGTATGGAGGGGGGAAGCAACATTGATAATATGTAGAGAAAGGAGGGGAAATATGAACTACATGTTTTTAGTCATGTGAAATGACAAAATTTCTCATAGTTTTATAAATATTTTTGTAATATAAAATATTTTAAATTTTAATAAATATTGATAATATTATAATATCTTCAAATTAAATCTTTAATTTTTGTTGTGTCTTAAAAATAATTAATTATGTTGTACTTTATCAAGTGGTGCTTTTCCATTTAAAATTGTAATGTATGTTCATTTATTTCTTGGAGAAATATAGTTCCTCACATGGCCATGTATGCCATGTATTAGGTGTTCCAAGTGAGGACACTGAGACCATGCCAATGCCATGGATTTCCCTTCTATTCCCTAGTTTTTTGGATAGAAGATAATAGTAAACCGTAGTGAAAATGCTGGTTAGTTACCCAAGGGACTCAATAACCCCAATGAAAACTATAATTTGGTTATCCAAGTATCTCATTGCATGGTGGTAGATCCATTATAGTGTTCAACAATTTTAGTCACCTTGTATCATTTTGTTAAATTATAGAGTTGTAAAATCTTGAACTTTTGTATTGAGAGGGGAAGAAAATCTAAGAATATGCAGAACAAGGGAGAGCAAGGAACTACATGTTTGCCTTAAATCACAAAAATTCTCATAATTTTATAAATAAATTTCCCTTTATTTGTATATAAAATCATTTTATTTTTAACAAATATTGATAATATTGATAGTATCTTTAAATGAAATTCTTAATTTTTGCATGTTATGCTTATATCAATTCACACTCTTCCATTTTTAAAGTGGAATTATTATAATTATTATTATTCCCAAAAAAATATAGTCTCTCTACATTGATAACTCTAAGAAACTCAATATTTTTTTTTTTGTAAGCAGGGCTCTGTTTTTTATTTATATTTTAACAAAATGTACATCGGTAATAATATGACCATGTGAGACAGATGTGTTCCTTTTTCCAACCAATATGTTGGCCTTCCCAGAGGGAAACCATGCCAACTATAAAAAATGCAAAAAAAGATGTCTGTAAAAGTTTGTGTTTTCTACATTTCCTGAAGCACCTAGAGTATAACTGTAAAAGACCACTAAGAGTGCTGCCAAACCCATACAAAAAAAACATAAAAACTATAACTAAACTATCCATCATCAGGAGCAGGAACCTAGGGCACCTATAGAGGCTGGGCTGCGTCATGTTGAGGCAAAGGATGAGAAGATGTTGGCAGCAAGGGAAACTTTTGTTTTGTGCTCGGAGTCTTTTCCATCCTTGTGTTTTCGGGACTCCATGGACACCAAGGCGCCCATGAGCTGACCACCAATATCACTACAACCAAGAATGAACTTCTTTTGTTGTAGAGCCTACCGGAGCAACGTGAAATAAACCTCCCAAACAGTCTGTGAATTCTGCATGAACTCGAACTTCATACATCCCCTATCAAGCTGCCTCCCATGCTTGGCCATGATGCTCCGCAAGATGGGTTCAGACTCCACTTCACTTATCATTGATGAGCTCATAATGGTCAAATGAGGGTGAGGCATGAACCCTGTACTACGGACCCTGGTCGACATAATGAACATTCAAACTCAAAGGAGGAGGTATACACGGAGGGGAATTGACACGGTTTGAAACAACACGTGAGTTCATGGACATGACCCCCACACCGTGACAAGATGCCCGTCGTTAATGGCATCTTCCCATATCTCATGGCCACCTGAGTCACCTATCACCCCATCCGCGTGCCAAAAAAAACTCGACATGACTTGATCTAAAAACCGATGAAACTTTTACACTAAAGCATCTACTAAATCAAGCAACACTTGAAATTAAATATACTCATTATTTTGTTAACACATACTAAATTGATTTAATATTATGATTTAAATAGTTTGATACAGAGACCAAATATTGGTTGAATGAACGAATTGTGCAATCTAAAATGATATTGACTTAGAAACCTTTAATATTTAATTGACAATCTAAAAACAAAAATTAAACTTTAATGGTTTGGAACATGTGTTTCCTCCTAAAAGGTCACATGTTCAAATCCAGAGGGGGTAGGGTATGTATACCTCCTAGCTTTACCAATCAAATTGTTGGGCTGAGGAGGTACCTTGTCACACAAACAATAGAATCTCATACACCAATTTGGTATAACACAACCAAAACATAAGCACAAATATAAACATTATAAATTACATACAAACAACATTTTTACACATGGTACTTCTCCTCCTATCACTAAGCTCTCATAAGCCATTTCATGAGAATGTATTTAAAAGTAAAGTGTATTAATAAAAAAACGCATTTTATATTGGTGGATGTTTTCTGGCTTGTTGCTTGTCTATCTGCTTTATCTCCTTTCCTTCATATATAATCTTTAATATTTTTGGATTCACATAACCATTTCGCTTCATATTGACTGTGTGTCGCGCCCCACCGCTGCCTCATTGGTTAGGTTGAAGGGTTTGAATGTACTCAAATTCTTCAATCAAATTCTCAACAATAGAAAAATGCAATCAGAAAGTTTAAAAATTTCAAGCATCTCATCTAACTGAAGGAAATTCTTTTCTGATGTTCAGAGTTTCTGCAAATGAAACAAAATTTTGCTACTTGCAACGTTCGCAACCCTTCCTATCAAAATTTCCATCAAGTGTTTCCCTTGACATTTTGGATTTCAATGTGAAGCAACCTTTGAATGGCGTTATTACAATCCTCAGTTTTATATTCAACTTTCAAATCTCCTTCAATTTAAAAAATTTACCGTTGAAGAGAAGATATGTCGACCAAATTTACTTCCATCTTTGACTCTTGCTGTCCATGTGAAGAACTGCTGCTAAAAACTATAGGGGTTTTAACAACATACAAAATTCTATGTATCTTAAGGAACGATATGGACACACTTTTCAATGGCATCATCATATACGATAGGTTGAAGTAGTTTGTTGTTTTAAGGAATTCACAAAACCTCGGAGGTTGTAATGAATACATCAACATGTGATCTTAACTTTGTCCAAACATAATGGTGGGTCCATAACCCATAGGTGCGAGTCCAAAATGATGACATCTAAGAGTACACAAATCCCAAGGGGAAAATTATATTATTCAATCATTATTCCCGTGTATTACCATATATTGTACAAATGATTTCTTTATATAAGTGAACATAACAAATACATCATAATTAGATATTCTGTTCAAACCAAATGCATAACTATCACCATAATTTTCTCCACAATATTTCCATGAATCTCTCAATAGATCTTCATTCCTAACTTCTCTTATTTCTCCTCATCTCTTAGTCTCACATAGACTTCTAAAATTAGTGTACCTCATTACAAAGCCATCGTATAATTTATTTATTAAACATCACAAGTAGGGGTTATTCCATTATACTCCCCTTTAACAAGTACATGTGATTTCAATATGCCATCATCATCTTCAGTCTTTTTTGGTCATGTTTTCATCTTTAGTCTTCTACAATCTTTGTTCTTCTTCCTTCTTTGTCCTTGATCTTCTTCATCTTGTACTTGCAAACATAAACATTTATTGAAGTCCATATAAAAATATTACCATCCACCAGAGTATATGGGTTGTTGGCCACTGTATCTGCCGGTTCTCTAGGAAACATTTTCTCGTACATGGTTCATCAACCATTCTTCCATCATGAGTCTTCATACTTGTACCTTTTATTACCCCTGCACCATCATAAGTCATAATCCTCATCCCGGGTTTTTGGCTTACCCATAACCATGCTCTTGATGCTCTTGCATTAGACTACCAATGAACACAAATTTCTTCATGGGCTCCTATCCATGAGTTCCCTGTCATTTCACAAACTTTTGTTTTACAGTTTGCTCCACACGAGTCCCTTTTTCATGACTTGCAATCTCCCTTTCATGCTCAACTACTCAAGTCCTTTTTCATGACTTGAAATGTCTCTAGCTGTCTCAAACCTTCTGCTGGTCGTGGACTACCTCAAATATTTTTCCAGTTGTGGATTGCCTCAAGTTGCTGTTCTTCCCACGGTTGAGCTTCTTCTCCTGACTTTCCACTTCTTCATTTCCTTTAGCAAGTTCTCTATCATAGCAAGTGGTTTCATGAACCATTCATTACATCAAATTATATGGGATACATGCTTCATCAGACTTACATCAGGTACAAACAATTTCATTTTAGGCTAATCTAGCCTTTATACAAACATAAAACCAAGATTTTTTTCAAACATTATTCAAGGACCATTAAATTGCTTAGGGATATCTCTTTCATGGGTTTACTACATCTACATCAACACACAATGCTATTTATTCTTTACCTTGCTTTGCTTCCTTCTTCTTGGTTCTACTTTGTAACTTGCACTTTTCTTCCACTACTTCACTTTTCTTTTTTTCTACTCTTCTGTTCTTGCTGCATCAAACTTTCTTCCTTTTCCTTACCACTTCTTTTTCGTTGCTTCATTATTTATGTCCATTTTCTTGTGCCATTTTCTTTGCTGCTTTATCCTTCACTATCCTTTTCTCTTCAATATACCCTTGCCTTTTGTTTCTTCTATTCATGTCCAAGAGTCTATCTGCGTCATTTTTCTTTGTCATGAAGTCCACATCACCTTTTTGTGGCATTTTCCTTCTACCGAGCCATTCATTTTGCTATCCATGTTCAATCTCTTGTACCTTCCTCTGAGCCTCGATGTGCTCACCTTATTCAACAAGTCTTTCTCACCTTGTTGGATACTTCACCTAGGTTTTCTCTTCCACTGAACTTTGTCTTTTGGTATTTATGGTCCTTATTCACCTTGGACCTTCTCTATGAGCTCTTTACTCTTCAAGCTTCAATAGCTATAGGGTTTCTTCTTGCCACCAAATTCCTCTCAAGTCTTCTTATTTCTTGCAATTTTCTCTGTCATTTGTTTTTGTCATGGAGTCAACATCATTTTCTCTCTTTATCAATCTTCTTTCTACTATCATCTTGCGTAATTATTTCTTTGAATCTTCTACACAATACCTGTATTAAATTGTTTCTTGTAGGAGGGATGTCTCCATCCAAGAAGAGACCTGCAATTTTCTTCATTCACATGCAATTCCATGCTTACAAAATACATTTCTTGTTGGTTTGTACAATGTTCAACAAGGAAACCTAGGACCTTACTCTTGAGTCTACTTTCTGCTGTTTGCTTCATGTCAACACTCTCTCTCCTACTCAACTCCATCCCGAGGAGCTGTAAACGAGTTTTGGAAACGTTTCTTTCTAGGAAATGCCTCTAAAACATAATTGAAATGTTTTAATTGCGTTTCATATTTTTGAAATGCAGTATCGACCATTTCAACATGTATTTTCACCTTTTTTTCTAGCATATCTACCATTTCAACAAGCATTTTGAATAATTTGTATGTTTAATCATTATGATGATGATGATAATGATTAACATCCATCGAGATGAAAATTGGTCTATTGGACCTTAAGAAAGGTAATAGATTACTTAGATTTCTAACCTCTGACCTAACTCTTGAGTCTACTTTCTATTGTTTTCTTCATGTCAACACTCTCTCTCCTAATCAACTCCACCTCGAGGAGCTGGAAACGAGTTTTGGTGTTTTGGAAATGTTTCTTCTAGGAAATGCCTCTGAAACACAATTGAAATGTTTTAATTGTGTTTTAGATTTTTGAAATGCAGTATCGACCATTTCAACAAGCATTTTGATTGTTTTTGCTAGCATATCTACCATTTCAACAAGCATTTTGAATATTTTGCATGTTTTTTCACGATGATGATGATAATGATTGACATCCACCGAGACTAGAATTGGTCTATCAGACCTTAAGAAAGGTAAGAGATTAATTAAATTTATTTAGAAAGTTATTTCTGTGCTTGAAAAGCATCTAGAGAAGTGTTCCAAGATCACCATATTAGTGGGATGTATACTCCCATATTTTTTGTGAATTGGATTTTTCCAAAATGATTTTTATTAATCATACTAAATTCAAATTCGCATTGGTAACTATGCTCATTGGAAGTCTATGTGTCTACTTTCTAACCAAAAACACCACCTTCATCCCTAACCAAAAACACCACCTTCATCCCGGGGAAAGTTATGACAACATACATGGATCAAATTTGAAGGGAAGAGTTATATTTCAAACTGAAGGGCTAACTTTATTGTAACCCTTCTAAATTGACAGGTTAAAATAAATTATTCTTTTCATATGAAAATGAAAAATAAAATAAAATTTCACCCATAAAATGATTATTTTATAACCCATTCATTATAAACCGCTTTATATATTCATGACATCGTTATTTAATTTGAAATGTTGATGATTTGAAGGATACTGAAATTAAAAAAAAACCAAAAGATTGCAATTTGAAACTGAATTTTAATAGTCATGAAAAAAACTAGTTCCTTCAAACAAAATCATCTAAGAGCACTCGGTATCAATAATATGTACATGCTACAAATATTAGAAATAAATTAACTTAAATCAAATTAATAATACACTTATTTTAAGTACAAAAAAACCTTGGCCGATTAATACCAGAGAAGAAACCATGACTAGATCCATGGAGAAGAAACATGGGCTCTTGCTATGCAGAAGAAGAAACATGCTGAAACTAGATTAATAAGATGGGAATTGGTTAGTATGTACCTTGAGGATGTGGGGTGCACAAGATGATATTTGCACAAGATGGCAAGAAGATACCAATAGTTATGAGCAAGTTGAGCAAATAGCAAGAAGTTTTGTTCATAAATCTAGATAGCAAGAGAATTCAATAAATAGAATATACATGCATGCATGAGCTCCATAAAAATATGATTGTATTGTATAAAAACCATAACAATTCTTTCTTTTAATTCACTTTGCATTCGAAAAAAAGTTAACATTTTTTTTTATTATTACAAAAATATAGAGGAAAATAACTAATAAAAGAAAAAAACTTATAAAAACAATAAAATAACAAAAAGTAGAACATATCAAGGATTTTATTTATTTATTGGTAAGATATAGCGGACAATGATTAATAAAAATAAATAAAGTATAAAAACAATAAAAGAATAAAAAGTAGAACATATTAAGGGATTTTTTTTATTGCTAAGATATAAGGGAAAAGTTCTAATAAAAGAATAAAACTTATAAAAACAATAAAAGGATAAAAAGTAAAACATATTGAGGAAATTTTCCAACCCACAAAAACAATGAAAAGTAGAACATATTAAGAAAATTTTCTTTACCCTTCATTTAAAAAAATATGAAATAATTTTCATTTCAAATTTGACAAGTGATTTTTTATTTTAATTTTCATTTGCATGGGAAATAATTTTAAGCCCTTCTATGAAAGGCTATAGGGCTCTTGAAGGGAAATGAAGACCTCAATTTTGATCCCTGGCAACAAAGACATTTTTCTACCCTATAAATCATAAACTTGTTATGGTATTACATGAATCATGCATGTGTTCAAATGCATGCTACCAAAATTAAATTGTTCATCTAACACCACCACCAACCACAACAACAATAGAAATAAAAAGAACAGATCTTGAGGAGCACAAGCATTTACCAAAATATAAAAGGGGTACACCTGCACATCCAAAAGATGAATGCACTTGTAACTCCAAATGTTGGAGGAACACTTTCAAATAGAAGATTCCCTATTGGGACAAAATGTAGACTGTTTTATTTCATTAATAATATTTATCCCTAGAGAGGGATATCTCATATTCATAAAGAATAAATACTAACCCTAAATTTTGGCCCAAGTTACCTTTTTGGGCTAATGGGCTCTTAATTCTGGTCTCGGTGGATGTGATTTCTCGACATTGCAAGGGGACTAATTTTATTTCAATGTCAAAGGGAGGAAGTTAGATTCCATCGACATCAAATGAAATGAAATGAAAGTATTTTTAACGTCCACGAGGCTAAAAATAGCCTATGGGACAGATTGCTTTTCCATCTGGCTTTTGCATTCGGCCC
>SNQJ01S0274051.1:0-11538 GCA_010110895.2 Picea sitchensis | reverse complement strand
TGTCCTCAAGAGTGAGTGCCTTATTTTCTTCCAGGTCTCCTTCACTCAAGTGGCAAGTACTTTCTTCAACCTGTCTATTGTAATAAGACAATACGCTATCTTGACAAAAGGTTAGGTTAGAGGATAAGCTCTGTGATCAACTTTTGATTCTTCTAATAATTTGATCATAGCTTCAACATGCAACACTGATCAAGATAATTTTATAACAAATATATTCATATTAGAATAATCACACCTGGGTTGCATCATTCCTATGAATGTGTTGGATCTTGATATCCTTCTGGATCTATGGCAAGAGATCCCTTCTCCTACAAATACTATTTAGGGTTTAACCATTAAACATATGTGAGTACATACCTCAGATAGCATTTGCAGGTAGTGGCTCCATCTGGTAGCAGTGGTAATCATTACCAAAAACTTCAAGGGTGATTGCAACTAGTTCTACGGCTGCAACTGCAACTGGTGCTGCAACTGTAACTGGTTCTGACACTGCAACTACAACTGCAACTTAGGGTTTTATGAGGAAACCCTAATTTTTCAAACTTTGAATTTTGAAATTCTGATCCAGGGGATAGATGTGCTAGGCCGAGGCGAGTTAGCTGGTGCAGTCAGAATTTTGAAAATCCAACTTTTACCCCCTCAAACTTGATCTGTGGATTTTTGGACTGGTGCTTCTGGTTTTCTGGTACTTCTGGTACTCTGGTTTTCTGGTTTTCTGGTACTTTGTGAAACTAGGGTTTCACTTTTTGGGAGATCTAGCCACTGAAATGGTGTGCTCTAAGTGCCAAAATGATCCTTGGGGGAGGGCACAACTTCTAGGTGGTTTTAGGGCTGAAAATATTCACTTTTGCAAAACCCTAATTTTTGGGTACGGTAACAGTGACATTTTTTCCTCTTGCAAAATATGCTTCCTTCAGGTTGGCCCTGAAACCATGTTAATGTTTTATGCCATTATTATAGTTCTTTGCATTTCAATAGATAAGAGAAACATAATAACAAGATCACTGAGAAATACACATTCACAAGAGACACAACATTTATCTTGGGAAACTCTCTAGGGGAAGAAAACCCAACAAAAACTTCCTTATCATAAATTGCCAATACAATGTTCAAGAGATAACTCGAACCAATATAGATAGTCCTCTCTAAAAGATGCACCACTCTTCTCCCTCTCTCCAACTGGTATTTGCAGCTTGCCTCATAAGAGAATGATCAAGTGAGTTGTGTGTAGAAGTGAGGCGCTAGCCTCTCTATATATACTAGACTTGCACATGTGAGGGGGCTTTACTGGCAGGGCTGACCTCTCACTCTGGGTGGGTAAACCCACCTTTAATTTAATTCTGGGTCTCAATAATAATTGTTGGGGCCAACTTCCTATTTTTCCTATTACAATTGTCCGATGACCAATCTGCAAAAGGGGATTTGGTCCTAATACAATTACCGACATGATTAATCCACAATGGGGATTAATCCAATGAATAAAATAACAATAATAATAAGAATACGCTTCGCAGTTACATTATTTCAACAAAAGTAACCCTTGATCATTGGATCAAGAGGAATAGGCATCAGTGGATCTTAGACTCTGGGTAAAAGTCATTGAGAAAGAGGGGTTTGAGATTTGAAATCTCAGAAGTCCAGAGCCCTGGAAGAAATATCGATCGTCAATCGAGAAGGAGCCATTGGACCATTGTTCTAGTTTGAAAGGTCAAACACCTAGGTGAAGGCAGGGTCATTGGTCAGAAGGACAGGTGTCCGAAGATCACTAAATCAGGAAGAGTGAGGTACGAAAGGAAGCTGAGTTTGAGATTTAAAATCCCAGAGTCCAGAACTGGGAAGAGAACCTTGACCGTTCATTTAGAGAGAGTTGATCTGGTCCATAGATAAGAAGGGTGCATATCTGAAAGTCGATTTGGACGTTATCATAAAGATCATGAGATCAACAATCCCATGTCATTGCGGGGCCAGAATTTGTGAAGAGGTTAAGGAATCAAAGGCGGGATGCAATTTGAACCGTGGTTTCCCTAAGGGGATGTGTGGAGGTCGTAGGAGCATTGCGGGACCAAAAGTGGTTTAACTCCAGACTGCTTAGGACCATGGCCACAATCACATGGTCATAGCCCCAGGTCATATCAGGTGAGGGATTATCCAAAAGTGAGCTAATGTCGACATTCTCATTTTTCACATAGAGAAAAAGGGGAAGGTCGCGGGTTTCTTTCAGACCTACACCAAGAAGCTGAGGGGGGCTATGTTTTAGATACAGAGGGGGACCTTTAAGGTTCCAGAGAGTCTTTTGACTCAAGAATCAGAGATCCAAGACCAGGAGGTTGCGCAGCCCTACATGGGAGTAGGGGGGATGCATCAGGTGGTATCAAAGATAAGATTAAATTTGTTTGCATACAACATACAAAAGAAGAAAGGAGGAAAGTTAGTATCATTTTTGGTATCAAAGAAATTTCCAATTCCTATTTGTAGGTAACACAGTGAAAATCATGCCACACAGAAGGCACAGATAAAATGCAGAAATGGAAGAATAAATGAGGTGACTTTGAATGAGGTTGGATGCCATGGAAACAAAACAGAGAAGAGCACTAGACACTGGTGATGTCAGTGAATTTGAGGGCGAAGCACATAGCATAGAGGATGCTGCACAAGATCGCTTGATAAAATTTGTTTCAAAGATAGGAGCCAGAGAAAGGATAGAGGTACCTATGTATGAAGGAAATTTAGAAGTTGAAGAATTTTTAGATTGGGTACGTTCTATGGACAAATACTTTGATTACGAAAATATCGAAGAAGACAAGATGGTGAAGCATGCAGTGACAAGAGTAAAAGTTCATGCAGTGTTATGGTGGGATGAACTGCAAGCCGAACACAGGAGAAATAGTAGGAAGAAAATTAAAAACTTGGATAGGATGGTAGCTAAGTTGAAAGCCAAATTTATCCTGAAGGATTACCAAATAAATCTTTACAGAAGATTGCATAACCTGAAACATAGGGGGTTATCAGTGAAAGAGTACACCGAAGAATTTTATCGACTGAACATCAGGGCTAGATAGAAAGAGAATGAAGATGAGAAGACAGCCAGATACATCAATGGGCTAAGATATCACATCCAAGATGAGATCAGCATGATGTATGTTGGTAAATTCAAGGATTATGATCAAGAATCCTTGAAAGATGAAGAAACATTGGCCAGGAAGCAAAGCCAATGAAGCAAAGGCAAAAATTCAAGCAGAGGCAAGGGAACCAATAGCCAGAAGTTCCATAAGTCGAAACCTGAAGCTGAAAAAAAACATAGTCACCATGAGAAGGGTGGAAGTTCTAAAGAAGAACAACATGGAGGAAGAAGTTCTTTTTCCAGAGGTAGAGGAAGAGGAAGAGCCAGAGGAGGCATGGTTAAATGCTATACCTGTGGAAAAGAATGACATAAATCTTGGGAATGTCCCGATAGAAAGAGGGAAGGTGGAGAAGAACATATTTCTAAAGCACAAAAGCATGTGGAAGAAAAAGCAGTAGGAGGAAGAAACCTCATGATGAGGAAGATCATTCTTAAACCAGAAAAGGAGCGAGAGGAACTAGTTCAACGAACAAGACTATTCAGAATTGCTTGCAAGTCTAAAGACAGAGTTGGCAAGGTGATCATAGACAGTGGGAGCACTGAAAATCTAGTATCCACAGAGATGGTGGAGAATATAGAGATAAATAAAACTTCACATCCAGAGCCATACAAGGTATCGTGGTTGCATAAAGGAAATCAAGTCATGGTAAGTCAATAATGCCAAGTTGAATTTAAAATAGGAGGTTACAAAGATGAAATATTGTTTGATGTAATTCCTATGGATGTCTGTCATATTTTATTGGGGAGGTCGTGGCAGTATGACTGGAAGGTTATTCATGATGGAAGGAAGAATACCTATACCATAGAGAACAATGGTAGAACACATATGTTGTTACCCATAGAAAACAAGCAGAAAAAGACAGAATCTAGTTAAAACATACTTCTCATGAGTGGGAAGGAGCTCTTGAATAAAGTCAAGAAGGAGAAAGAAATGAAATTTTCTATAGTGAGGAATCCTAGAGTTATCCTTATGAACACTTCTATAGAAGACTTACCTGTAGAAATTCAGGAACTGTTAGAAAACTTTGCTGATATAGTCATGGATGAATTACCACACTCATTTCCACCCATTAGGAGCATAAGACATCATATTGACCTTATTCCAAGAGTTAATTTACCAAACAAAGCAGCTTATAAGTTGACACCTAGAGAGAATGAGGAGGTCAAGAATCAAGTCCAAGAGTTGTTGGATAAAGGGTTAGTCAGGAAAATCCTAAGCCTATGCGCACTACCGACTGTATTAAGTCCAAAGAAGGATGGAGGATGGAGAATGTGTACGTATTCCTGATCCATCAACAAGATAACCATTAGATACAGATTCCCTTTACTGAGGATGTATGATATAATGGATTTTTTGAGTGGAGCAAGCTACTTTTCCAAGATAGACTTGAAGAGTGGATATCATCAAATAAGGATGAGAGAGGAAGATGGATGGAAAACAACATTCAAGACAAATGAAGGATTGTTTGAATGGTTGGTCATGCCATTTGGATTGACAAATGCACCAAGAACATTTATGAGGATAATGAATGAAGTGTTGAAAGACTTCATAGGAAAATTTGTCATAGTATATCTAGATGACATACTAATCTTCAACAAGATGAAGGAAGAACACTTAAGACATTTGACCTTAGTGATGCAAAGGTTGCAGTAAGAGAAATTGTTCATAAATCCGAAGAAGAGTTCTTTTATGAAGAAGGAGATCATATATTTGGGTTTTGTAATCTCTTCAAATGAATTGAAGATGGACCCAGAAAAAGTGAGAGTGATCAGAGAATGGTCATCGCCGAGAAGCATATTTGAAGTAAGAAGTTTGCATGGGTTAGCAAGCTTTTATTGGAAATTTATCAGAAATTTCAGTGGCATATGTGCACCCATGCTGGACACTGTGAAGAAGAAGCACAAGTCCTTTAGTTGGACAGAGGAATCTAAAAAAAGTTTCAAAGTGTTGAAAGAGAAGATCATAGAGCAACCAATTTTGGTCTTACCAGATTTTGGAAAACATTTCAGGTGAGATGTGACACAAGTGGATTAGCTATTGGGGCAGTCTTGAGTTAGGACAATAGGCCAGTTGCTTATTTCAGTGAGAAACTGAATGATGCCAAGAAAAATTATTCCACATATGACAAGGAATTTTATGCAGTGATTCAAGATTTGAAAAAATGGAGACATTATCTTATCCCTAAGGAATTTGTCTTGTATAGTGATAATCATGCTTTGCAGTTTATTACTAGGCAAGAAAAGTTGAATCAGAAACATGAAAATGGGTAGAATTTATGTATAATTTTACTTTTGTTATTAAACACATTGTTGGAACTGCTAACAAAGTCGCAGATGATTTCAGTAGGAGTCTGATTGAATAGGAATTCTAGGTGGCGACCTTGGGGTTAGAACACCTCAAGGAGATGTATAAAGAAGATGCAGATTTTAAAGAAGCTTATGAGGTTACAAGTATGCAATAATCCTTTGTTGGGAGACAAAAGCCCATGAACTGAATATTTGATCTAGGATGGATTACTGTTCAAGAGAATCCAATTATGCATTCCAAAATGCTCATTGAGAGACAATCTATTGAAAGAGAAACACAACATAGGGTTAGCTAGACATTTTGGTCACGATAAGACATTTTCAAAACTGAGCAATTCGTATTATTCACCGAGTATGAGAGAAAAAGTGAAATTTTTTGTCAACAAATGTAGAATTTGTCAATATCCAAATGGAAGACAAAAAAGCATTGGTTTGTATCAGCCATTACCAATTCCAGAAAGGCCGTGGGATGCAATTAGTATGGATTTTGTTTTGGGATTGCCTAAAACTCAAAAGGGGAGTGATTCTATATTTTGTTTCGTGGACAGATTCTCAAAAATGGGACATTTCATACCATGCCAGAAGACAAGCGATGCCACACACATCACAAATTTGTTTTTAAGAGAAGTAGTAAGACTACATGGATTGTTGACAAGCATAGTTTCAGACATGGACACCAAATTGTAGGACACATTTGGAGGAGTCTATGGAAGAGACTAGGGATGAACTTATCCTTCAGTTCAACATATCACCCTCAAATAGATGGACATAGTGAAATAGTAAACAAAAGTCTCAAAAACTTATTGAGAAGTTTATTCACTGAGCAAGGTCGACAATGGGATCAGATTCTGGCACAAGTAGAATTTGCATTCAATAATTCAGTGAGTAGGAGCACAGGAAAAATTCCATTTGAAATTGTGTCTGGTTTACAACCAAGAGGGGTTACAGAGTTGAGAGATTTAAATCAATATGAGTTCAGAAGTGCTGGAGCAGAGGATTTTGCAACAGAAATGCAGAAACTCCATGACAGAGTCAGAGAGAAGCTATAGGACAACAATCAGAAATACAAGAGCATAATTTATCAAAAGAGAAGAGAAGTTCAATTCGAAGTTGGAGATGAGTTTTAGCTCATTTGAGAAAATAAAGGTTTCCAAGGGGAACGTATAACAAATTGAAGATGAAAAATATAAGACCATGCAAAAATATCAAAAAATTCATAGCTAATTCTTATGATATCGAGTTGCCAGACAATGTTGGGATATCATCAATGTTCAATGTTGCAGACCTGTATCCTTACAGGAGAGATGAAGCAGGAGAATCATATGATCAAAAAGAAATTCAGTGGGAGGAGAAATTTCCCACAGCAGAAAAACCTGAGATGGAGAAAATTATTGAACAGAGGGATGGAAAGAAAACCAGGAGAAAGACATATCCTGAATATTTGGTGAAGTGGAAATATCATCCAATGGAAGATGCAAGATGGGTCACTGAACCTGATATTTTGAAGCATGGAAATACAGTGTAGGAGATCATGGATAGGAGTCCATGAAATTTTTTAACCAGAGGAGTATGATGCAGGAGCATCACCTTCAAATTCAATAGCGCACGTGTGGAGGCAGACGAATGACATCTCAGAAATGACAGAGTTTCAAATCAATCATTTAACACAGAATTGAATGGGTTGTTGAGATATTTTTGTAGACAACATTTTAAAATGTAACTTGTTTGTAAAGTCTTGAAGGAATGTAAGAAATTGCAAATATGGAGTGTCGACTCTATATGGCAATAACTAGTAGTTATTGTAATAGGACAGAGTAGGTAATAGATTTGAATTTGAAATGATAGATTTCAGAACAGGACAAGAGAGCTCATGGAGCGATCCTTAGATAATTTTCCAGTATTGTATTGTAACATATAGAACATATAGAAAAGAATAGAGAGATCAGTAGAGTAGCAGAAACACTATGTATTTTGTTTTTCATGAATGAATAGAACAGACAAAAATTGTCCCAAATCCTTGGATTGTTTTCATTTCATGTGTGATTGAATGAATTTTATTCTATGTGTATGATTTGTTCCAATTCTTTCATGTATGATTGTTCAAGAGATTAACTGTATGAGTTCGTGACGAAGATGGTTGAGTTTCAATCATTTCTTTTCTGATACTTGTATGCAGGGTGTGCATCTCAAATGAAAGGAGTGCGTTGATTGAGTATCGAATTGAATCAAAGAAGTTCAGAGAGAATCATAGAAAATCAGACTAGGTGCAAGGTGTGCACAACGTCAAGAAGACAACAAGCTCCGAAGGACCGGCGCAGAATAACACCAGGTGGGAGAGAAGCATTTTCTTTTCAAGAAAATCCTTCGAACTAAGTTATTCGAAATCCTGAGAATGCAAGGTGTGCATGGGAGATCGAAATCATTTTTAAGGATAGAAGCTCGTAAGGGATAACACTTTTCATGAGTGTTGACAAAATCTCAAAGGCATATTCGTCGGGAGAACAAAGGTTGGGAACCTTTGAAACAGATAAATATTCCAGGCGAAGAGATATCAGAAGCTTAGGAGGAGGAGCGATAGTAACCATATGATTGGTTGTGGAGAAGAACCTAGATCATTAGATATACATCTCGATAGAGGAGGAACGAGGACAGGGAAATAAAATCTCAACCATCAGATCTGAACGCATGGACTGACAGTCGTTGGATCCAAAGGAACGTGCATGAGTTTTAACTCTTTGGAATTGTAGAGGAGAGAGGGTTTTGCAAATTCGCGAAATCTCGACATCATCAGAACCATCTATACAAAGGGATGCATGGTGAACGATCAACATTTCGATGAATCACGACTCAAAGAATTGAAATGGTAAAATCGTGAAGATCTCAAAATGCGAAATCGCGAGAATATCCCAGCTGTTGATTGAGGATATATCTGGATCGTTAATTGTCCACAAAGAATTTCAACATTTCAGGGATTGGGAGAACAAAGGTGAAGAGTATTTTGACTCCTTGATACAGAAAATCCTGATATGCAAAATCCCAATGAGATCTAGACCATTAGATCTAGAGGATCATGGGCCGTCAGATATCACGATCTCATAAAGAGTCAAGTTTGAGACTTGAAACTCCCGAAGTGCAAAGAGTCAAAGAGCCGTGAGTTGTTGATAAGGGAGGAGACACTTGTCAACAGATCTCATACTCCGTGGAAAATCCAAAGTGGATTCCCATTTTGAGAATTGAGATCATCGGAGTGTGAAGACCCAAAGTCCCGGAATAAGATTTGGACCGTTGGATCAGGAGTAGATGTGGTGCAAATGTGTTAACTACGGATAAAATCTCGAAGTAACCCTCGATTTTTGGATCAGGAGGGACACACGTCATTGGATCTTAAACTCCAGGTGAAAGTCATTGAGAAACAGGGGTTTGAGATTTGAAATATTAGAAGTCCGGAGCCTCGAAAGAAATATTTATCGTTGATCGAGAAGGAGCCATTGGACAGCTTATCTAGGCTGAAAGGTCAAACACCCAGGTGAAGGAAGGGCCATTAGTCAGAAGAAAAGGTGTCTGAATATCCCTAACTCCAGAAGAGTGAGGTACGGAAGGAAGATGATTTTGAGATTTCAAACTCCCAGAGTCTGGAACTGCAAAGATAACTTCGACTTTTGATTCAGAGAGAGTTGATATGGTCCGTAGATAAGAAGGGTGCAGATTCGAACGTCGATTTGGACGTTATCGTCAAGATCGTGAGATCGACGATCTCGTGTCATTGCGGGGCTAGAAGTTGCGAGGAGGTTAAGGAATCAAAGGCAGGTTGCAGTTTGAACCATGGTTTCACCAAGGGGATGCGTGGAGTTCGTAGGATCATTGCAGGCCCAAAAGTGGTTTAACTCCAGACCTCTTGTGACCGTGGCCACAATCACATGTTCATAGTCATAGGTCATATCAGGTGAGGTCTTATCTGAAAGGGAGCTAACGCCGACATTCTGAGTTTTCGCATAGAGCGAAAGGGGAAGGTCACGGGTTGCTGTCAGACCTGCACCAAGAAGCCAAGGGGGCCTGTGTTTTAGATATAGAGGGGGACCTTTAAGGTTCCAGATATTATTTTGACTCGAGAATCAAAGATCCAATACCAAGAGGTTGTGCAACCCTACGGGGGAGTAGGGGGCTTGTATCAATATGTCTTCTTCTCTTTTTGTGCATTAAATGTTGGCATGGGTTCAAATTATTTCCTTATCCATTTCTCGACTCCCTTTCCTTTTTTTGTCACATCTAGTCCAATTCTCATTCCTCCAGGCGTAACAGCTGCTACTTTGTCTTGATCGTCACACTCCTCGGCTTTTATCATCTATAGGTTCAGGTTATGATTTTGAGGTTGATTTTGATGTTGGTTCTAGTTCCCTCTTTCCTTCTACTTCACTATCAATTGAGGATATGCTTCTATTACATGATCCAATGATCTGCAATATGTGCTCGTCACGTAAGGATTCAAACAATATCTTGCTAAATGTACTCATTGATTTCAATTATAAAATAATATCGGTCCTCTTCCTCCTCTTCCAAATCTTCCATGTCCTTGACCTCTACTGAATCCTCTTTGGACACCCTATTTAAAGATTCTAGAGTATTGTATTGTGGAACTCCTCCCTCTGATGTGACATTTTCCTCTTGGATCATGTACAGGTATGAAGTGCACTCTCTCATTAAGTTGAATGCACAAGAATCTCTCATAGTATCCTACAAATTTACAAAAATTACAGAAAAAATTTCCAATCCTACTATGGTACTTCTGCAGTAATGGAAAATAAGTCATATGATGTCCCCGTGTCTTACATATTTCACAATATCCGACTCCTCTTTCCAATGGGTTTGGTGCTCCTGTGGTCATATACTATGCAAGTGTTGGGATTTTTTCCTTACAATGGCCTTCTGTCTTACATGTAATACACCATACATGTTCCTTCTTTTCCTTTTACTTTATTATTTTTGATAATTGAATCCTTAGTGCAACTAACTATGACTATACCTTTTCCATTCTTGTGCCATCTCCTATAAGAGATGCTTCTAACTTCATTGTAATTTCTAATGCTTCTGGGTGACATTTTGTTGTGTCAATGGAAAACGTATGTGTGGTAATAGAACTGTGATAAACCATTCTCTATGTTGTTCATCGAGAATATGAAATGTTAGTCTCTCCATCACATCTTCAAATATCTAGTTGTAATCCAAAATTGACTCATTCTGCACTTTCTTAATCTCTTTCAGTTCGGTGATATACTACGACTTGGATTTCATCTTTGAGAATTCCATTAACAATGCTTTCCCAATTTCTACCAAATTTCTTGACTGTCTGACGGTGTATTAGTATGTTACTTCATGTACCATAGTATTGCGTGACCTCTAAACATCATGGGTAACTATGCAATATTTGTTTCCTCTTCCTTGAAATTCTTTGCAGTCGATATCATGTCGCATACAAACACATGTTGCTCAGAGTCTTCCCACCTCACTCCCTATAATTTAGGCATTCTTAGCATATGGTCTATTCCTGCCATTGTACTCTAGGTAGTACTTACCCTCGGTGATGTTGACTAAATCTAGTTCATTGCGCTACTTCCACTAGTCTTACTACTAATATGACTTCCTCCACTCACTACAATCGCTCTTGAACAAGTCTCAATTCCTTCTTAAATTATCAGTGATGCACATAGGGTCGCGGTTTCAATGTAGATTCCAATATGTTATAACCCTAAAATGCACTACACAGGTTTACCTGGCATCAGGCTAACTCATGCCTCTTCCTAGCCAAAGCCATGCTGAATAAAACCTTGAAAAACCACTTAAAACAAGCAATCTGTGCCCTAACCTCTCACTGGGCGCGGGGGACCACTTGCTGACCTTCTACTGCACGTGGGTATCCGCGGGCTAACCCACTACAGCCTGCGGGTACCTAACAAAGCAAAAAATCAGGAAAGTTTCCGCCGGGACACAAGGCTTTTTGTCAGTTAACTGGAACTCTTCGCCATGCATGGCCGAGAGTTTGCCTAAAACCCTAGCTCCTTCTAGCCTATAAAAGGAGGGGTAGGGGTACTATTCAAGGAGGAAAAAATCATAGC
>SNQJ01S0274050.1:1470-11538 GCA_010110895.2 Picea sitchensis | reverse complement strand
CTAGTGAATACATCTGATCAGACCATCCAATCCTGGTCAGATAGCCCCTAGGTTAGAACTAGTGAATACATCTGATCAGACCATCCAATCCTGGTCAGATAGCCCCTAGGTTGGAACTAGTGAATACATCTGACCAGACTGTCTAATCCTGGTCAGATTGCCCTTAGGTTAGAACTAGTGAATAAATCTGACCAGACTGTCTAATCCTGGTCAGATTTCCCTTAGGAAGAATAATACCTTAACCCAACAGTTTAATCTGGGTTATTCACCTTGTGAAAGTAGGTTAGAATGTAGATCAACTGCTTGGCCTGCCGTGCCCAAATAAAACCAGATTGATAAAGATGTTACCCTATGACCCCAGTGACTAAGTGTAGTTGAAATGATGTCCCCTTGGTGGTGTATATGAGAAAAATCGAAGAAAAACCCATGAGAAAACACTAATCCTAAGTTTTCCTACACATGACTTTTTTCGCCCTGGACATATGTTTTGGTCACTTTCCAGTGGTCCAAATCTCATCGCTCGGATCAACGACTCATAGAGCATTCCGGACCCCCCTTAGTGTTCTTCTTTTAACCAAGGGGGGGGGGTCCGGAATCGATGGTAATACTTACGCAGATCTGGACGGTCCAGAACGGGGCGCGTGAATCCACGACCCACATTGGATTCCGAAACCCCCCGCCCGTTCTGCCTTTAATAGAGGGGGGGGTCCAGAATCGGTTATAAATCGGGCGCGCATCTAGACGGCTCTAAATCAAGCGCTCAAATTGACAGTCCACATTGAATTCCGGATGCCCCCCTCCATTCTGCCTTTAATGGAGGGGGGGGGGTTCGAAATTGGTATTAAAGAGTGCGCTGAGATCTGCAGCTAGAAAACAAGCAAGCAGATCGATGGCTCATAACGGATTCCAGACCCCCCCTGGTGTTCTGCTTTTAACCAAAGGGGGGGGGTCCGGAATGAATATTCCTTACGGCGGGCCCCTTGTTACATGTGGCATTGTTCTAGTGGTCCAGAGGTCCCATCCCCCCACATGCTTCCTGACATCCCGTCGCCCCTGGACGTCACCCTCCACTAAGCCCACTTGTCCCACTTGCTCCCAGGTTGAAGTCCCATCCCTTAACTGCTGTCAGTCCCTGCTGTCAAGCCTATTCATGACCAACCCCCTTTGGCGATTGTTACCTCCAATCACCTACCTCCACATCACTCCTCCATATGCTTTGGCCACCATCATCTGCCACTTCATCCCTAGTGGCCCGTTGTCCATTAATAATGGGATAACATACCCATTGTCACGCTGACCATTTTCCCACGTCCGACCGACCCATTTTTGAATAAAACTACCGTTTCCTTTTGTATTCGTTATTCATCCATCGCGCCAGAAACCTCCTATTCCTCCATTGCTCCCGCATCACTTTCACCTACAGTCAGTCGACCCCACTAACACATTGTTTATTACAGGTACAGTTGCCGAAATGGTGTCTAAGACGAAGCAAGCTGAAGAGGAGGAGAATCCATTCATTCCCCCTCCGGTGGACCTGGATAAAATACCCCTGGTCGATAAAGACCACTTGATAGCCGATACTATATGCAATTTCGACTTCTCTGATCTCCAGTCGTGGCTCCGGGAGGTTTTCCTGGACCAGAGCGATGAAATTGGAGTCTGGGAGTCCAATTTGCCTCTGTATCTCGTCCCCCAAATTCACAGTTTCCCCGAGTTTGCCCTCCAATGCCAGGCCCACCACGACCCCGACCAGAAAGCCATCCTTTCTTCATCCGGAGACGTTCTTTTCTTCATCACCCCTGAAGACATCGACCAGATGTTACAAATTACCCGAGCGAAATCTGCGTCCCCCTTTAATTTGGAAATCCTCACCGAACTATACCAGAAAATGACGTTCCCACAGAGAGCTCAGATTTTTGAGCTTTTTCTTCCCACTTCCTCTCCACTCCCGTCCACCAATCCCCTGTACCCTTCTTCCTTGTTTTCCACCAAAGGAAACCAAATTATCTCTTCTCTGTGTGCCCTTCTTGGATACTATTCTGATCAGTGGGTGGATGAGCCCATCCTGGGTTTTCTGTCCATCTTCTCAAATGATGAACATCCGACCACGCAGTTCGACTACGGCACCTTCTTGGCCAAGAATATCCATGAGCAATTTGTTAATTTTTCCACAGAAGGCATGTTTAGGTACTCATCCATTCTGGCTTACATGTTCGTCTATTTCCAAGCCAACAGGTTCAATTTCTCCATGCAGAAGATGGACGCCGACGGGAAGCCCCAACCAGTCACCGCGTGGACTTCTCTCCTGAAACATAATTCTGTCGAATATGACTTCACAACGTTCATTGACCAGTTTTACCACCCTGTGATGAGTATGTTGCGTGGCATGCCTGAGCCACGGATAAATGATGAAGTCTAGAGAATCCTGCATCTCTCGGACAATGTTCAGACATGAGACTGGTATTTATGCCAGAATCACACAGAAATCAGAATCTTTGGATGCGAATTGGCGCCTTATAAACTGCCTCGATATGTACTAGTAAGGATTTTCACATTAGAATATATAAGGTAGATTATGAACTCTGATGATATTCACTTTGTTTCCCTTAAGAAAAAGCAACAGTTGAGAATCAAGGGACAAATTGGTCCTTTCATCTGTAATAGCCGAGGCACAGGGGAAGAAGCAGATTGAATTTTGAAGGAGATGAAATTCTCTACGAGTTTCATCTAGCACTATGATCCACATGGGGTCATTTCAGACATGAGGGTAAAAAACAAAAATGCCCCGTATGCTCACGAGCCCAAGCCAGAGATTGAGAAATTTGCGAATCAGACAGTATGGCTGCCTGATACTTTGTTGGACTTGGAACAGTAGGTGCCCTCGACAAGTGCGCTACCCTCTACCACACCTCAGGTCCTCAAGGAGAAGAGACCCCAATAGGAGTCATCTCCTCCTGTAACTGAGGTGTCATCAGAGGAATTCCAAATTCGCTCCAAGAAGCCGAAGACAGTCTCAATGCCCGGCACAACAGTAGAAGCTACCATAACGACTACCACAGTGACCACCACTAGGGCCATGAAATTCACTCTACCCTTCGGCTCTAGTTAGCTTAAGGAAGTAACAAAAGCATTAAAATCCACAGATTCTCCCTTGGATACTCCGCCAAGCAAGACTAGGCCCAAGCTGGGCATTTTTGAAAAATATGACTTGATCAGAAAGAAGAACCAGACGCTCACTAGAAGCACCTATGCATAGTTCCAGAAGCAGTCATCCACAGCCCAACATAGACTCCTTTCGGCATTTGATACAGAAAAGGGTAGGATGCATATGGCATTCCTCCAAGCACAAGTGGCTGATCCCAAGGTGATATCTGATTACAAGAGGGCCACGTTTGAGTTTCAAGCAAAGGATGTGCATCCGACAGATCAGATGGATCTGCACAAGCAAACGGGAGAGATGATTTTCCACACTTTGGCCCATGCTTCAACTTCTGCAACAAAGTTTCGGATAGCTTTGAGCAATGCCCAGACTCAACTGAAGCTGGAAAAAATATCTTCCTTCGCGAAAGACAACAGGATAAAGACGTTGGAAGAACTGGTTGTCAAGATCAGTTACGACCCGACGAACGTCAAGGCTGCCGAAGAGATGATTAAAAAGAAAAATGCCGACATCGCCTCATTGAGAAAACAGCTAAAGCTTCCTCCAACAGAGGACCCACAGGTAAAGGAGATAGCTGAAAAGGAAGGTGAAAAAGATGAGATGTTGAAATTACTCCTGGAGCATAATGCTCAGTTAAAGGAGATGGAGGCTGAGATGGAAAGACTGTTAAAGGAAAAAGAGTAGGCAAAGCCAATGGAAGGCATTCCATTTAGTGCCATCCCCATTGCAGGACTGAGCACAATGACAGTCACAGTCATTCCATCTGCAACATCAGTGCCCCTACCAGAAGGAGCAACAGACCTGGCCAAGTCTATGGAGAGAATGAACCTGCAAGAGTCAGAAATCAACAGGCTTAAGAAAGAAGTGGAGAATCTACAAGAGCTAAAGACTTCTTTGCAGACAAGTCTGTCCAAAGAGAAACAGGTGAATGGGCAAATCAGGAAGGAGTTACAACAGCTCCAGAAACAGACAATGGCGGGAAAAACTCTGGCTGAGGTCAAAGAGATCGTGTGGACGGATATTTCCAAGTCCATCAATGAAATCTGGCCTATGGTTCAAATCATGTTTGAACAGAACGAGTTGCTCGAGAGGAGCAAATAGGCTGTGGAGAAAATCAGAGTGGAGCTGGGAGACATGCCAACCCAAGCTAATGAAATCATAAGGTTCCTGAATTCCAAGACGCGGGAGGAACTCGAAGAATTGAAAATTGAGGACAGGACCGAGACCATATTGGAGGTGAAAAGAGTTCTAACCAAAAGAGGTCTCATGCTTCAGCTTGAGGAAAAGATCCAAGTCATGGATCAAGGAGTGCAGAATTTTTTCCACAAGATAGATGCTCTGCAAAGGAAGGGCCTGCCTGGTATGAAGGTCATTAATGACAAATTAATGACACTCTCGGATTATAAGAAAAGGTTGACTGAAGTGTCTAAGGACAGTTCTAAGTTTGCAGGTATACAGGGAAGCATCACAGGAAGAGCATTCATGGATTCCTTGTAGTTGGATATTAGTATCCAACATGAAATTAAGCACATCTTCGTCATCAAGCCTACATTTGCTAAGTACACAGACATGGACGAAGTGTACCGGAGATTGCTTAAAGTCACAGTGCTAGGTCATATCAGATGGGAAGAACTGTGCGATCTACTAGACTAAGTAGATGAGCTGTCGCATCCAGTCATCTGTCCTATCAGAAGAGGTTGCGATGGCACCTCGCCAACGACCTACCCCAGAAATTCAGCCTACAGTTGTAATGAGTCATCAAAACAGTTTTGATTAGTTAAGTTAGTTAGTCTAAAAATAACATGAGCACGTCCTGATCAGTTATGACAGGAGCATATGTATTTTGTACTACAAATACTTCATTTTGAGAGGTATTGAGGGTTGTTGATTCATACACCCCAGCGCTATCAAACTGTATCATTTTTGATCCACCATTAATAAAGAAGAGGCATTTACAGGATTCTTGCGTATGTTCGCTGGTGACGTTGTTCTTCTAAGTCTGATGTTTTCTTTTCTCTGTTATCATTTTTTTTGATAGAACTAATCTTTAAGAATAGCATAATGTAGCAGGATTTATCATTGATACCCTGTTTCCGATTCTGAAGATTTTAATGTTTTCTTCCAATATCTTCAATTAAGAAATTCTTAGTTGCTTGTTAGTTGAAGTTATTCTTCTTATCTTTCTTCTGTCCATCATTTTAATTTATAAAGATCCAGTGAATGTATTATCTCACCCTGTGAAGGTTTTCTTTGGATTTTCTGGTTGCATCTTATATTTGTTTAAATACAGACCCCATAGCCCAATGGATGTGTAGTTTGTCTCGACCAACTTTAAAAACCCTTTACAACAAAACCAACAGTTCCATTAACTAGCCTAATATCTGAAATCAAAACAAAGCTAAATCATATAGAGAGATCCCTCTATGAAGCTGGAAGGGCTAGATCCCAGCTTTAAAAGTGGTTGGTTAAGGTTACCTTAATAGATTTCTTCTTTCTCAACCTCTAGGAAATTTATCAAGTGCTAACAGAGCTGACATTGCTCACATCGTTTCACGGTATGAATGCAATCATGAAATAGGGTAGGCCAAAAGTAACTGGCCCAGATAATTTTTTGAGCAGTGGATATACCCGAGAGATGCCCCCCACATGCGCCATTGTGGCAGTCATTTAATACTCTGTCAGCCTCGTCAATAGTCAGGCATCGACAAAGAATGGTGTCGACGCTCCGCCGGTATAGGATGTCTCCGATGAGGAGATAGTGGGGGGCCTGATGGCGAATACGCCGACGATCATCTCGTGATAGGTGGTTACCGAACTTTTGGGTTCGTAGGTAGACGAGTAGGTCATCATACCAAGGATCATCTGAAGCGATGTAAAAGAGATGTTCATCAGGAAAGTCAGTGTTGACGGGGGCACTGGTGGTGTCCGAGGGGAGGGCCGTGACAAGTTCGGCGAGAACGAGGGCCTTCTTACTCTTAGGTGTTGAGAACTCGAGGTCGTACTCCTGAAGGATAATGATCCATCGAGCGAATTTGCCGTTAACTTGTCGACGACTGAGCAAATATTGCATAGGGTTGGAATCTGCGATGACCTTTGTGGTGCGAAGCAGAATGTAATGGCACAGTTTCTGGACTGCGAGGACAACTGCAAGAGAAAGTTTCTCTTCGTGTTTATACTTTAAGGGTGGTCCTGAGAGGTTCTTAATAACGTAGTAAATGACATGTTCACGATTTTCATCTCCGAGTTGGACGAGGATGCCGGTTACTGATATAGCTGATGCTGATACGTAGAGGATGTAGTCGCGATTGTAGTAAGGTGCACTAATTAAAGGTGCATTTGAAAGCGCTGCTTTAAGATCGTCAAATGACTGTTGTGCATAGTCGTCCCAGTGAAAAGGGATGTCGTGACGTAGTAAATGGAGGAAACCGTGTGCACGTATGGCGTAATCGGGAACAAAGCATCTAAGAAAGTTGGCTTTGCCCTGTAGACTCTGAAGTTGTCGTAAATTCTGGGGAGGTGGAATTTCTGTGATAGCTTTAACTTTGAGGGGGTCCACGGTAATACCGCTTTGGGAAACAATAAAACCAAGGAGGCGCCCTACGGTGACACATAACACACATTTGAGAGGGTTCAAGAAGATGTTGTACTGACGACACCGTTGGAAGATGATTCGTAAATCATCGCGGTGCTGGGTGCGTTTCTTGGATCGAGCTGTGAGGTCGTCCAAGTATGCGAGGATGATTTTAGCCAGATCATGGAAGATGTATGTCATTGCCCGCTGGAAGGTTGCGCCAACATTTTTTAAGCCGAAAGGCATGACATGATATGGAAAAGTACCCCATGGGGTAGTGAATGCGGTTTTATATTGATCAGTTGGGTGGATTTGAATTTGGTTATAGCCAGAGAATCCGTCCATAAAGGAAAGAGCTTCGTGGCCGGCGCAATCGTCGATAATTTGATTGATAAAAGGCGTTGGAAAGTTGTCTTTGGGACATGCGTTATTAAGATCGTGAAAGTCTGTGAAAACGTGGATAGTGCCCTATTTTTTGTCAACGGGTACAGGGTTGGAAACCCATGAAGTGTAAGCGATGGGGTAAATAAACCCGGCCGTACGTAACTTGTCAAGTTTGGCTTTGATAGCCGCGACCTTGGATGGGTGTAGCGGTCGTTGTTTCTGGTGAACTGGTGTGATGTCAGGCCAGGTGTCGATGCGATGTTTGACAATAGAGGGATCTAGGCCAGGCATTTCTGTGTTTGACCAGGTGAAAATATCCCTATATTCCTGGAAGAGGGCTTTATATGCGGCGATTTCCTGAGGAGTGCAAGCAGCTCCAATGATGATTTCTTCGACGATGCCATTTTTAACGGAAATGTCGATTTTGATGGTGGGGGAAATGTTGGCCATATTACCTTCTTCAAAAGCGTCAGGGGCAGGAATGGGATTGTTGAACCAGTCAATAGGTCCCGACGGGTTAAAATCTTTGGTTTCGACCACGTAGATGGGGTTTTGGTTAGGAGGCATGAGGGCTTCCTGTGGAAAGAAGAGTGCACGATGATGTAGTGCGTCCCAGGGAGAGTCCGGGTGGTGTAGCTCTTCCAGTATTTCCTCGTTGCATTGGAAACATCGGGAATATAAGGGATCATGGGGAGTGATCTCGGTGATAGTTTGGTTTCCCCCTGAGGGTGAAGCAGAGGGGGTAATTCGAGAGGATGGTGAGGGTTCACTTGACATAAACCATATATTGAAGTACTGAGGGGTACCCGTGGTGGTTGGGTGGAGAGTGTTCATAGGGGAATGAGTAGGAGAGTTGGGTGGGTTATGGGGTAAATCCTCAGATACGTCATCTAAGAACCAAGGAGGCGTTGGGAGTGCCTCGGGTTCGGGAGAAATGACCTGAAGATCCGCTAGTGATGAGGAAATGTCAATTATCACCTCTGTGGGTTGGTGAAGTAGGGCTAATTGACGTTGCCTGTATTCGAGTATCATAGGACACTGGTATGTAAAATGAGCCAAGGAATCACAGAGAGAGCAAGGGCATCTCAGACGTTCATTGACTGAAGTGGTGACATAGCAGATGTCAGTGATATTTGAAGAGGACGTAGCAGGGCGTCGGTTGTTCTGGAAATTTTGGCGTACGACGGCTAATGCCTGTCGAAAGTGTGGCAGTGCTGGGAAATGATGGGTATAATGGCCGTACTCTGAACAGATAGTGCACGCATATTTGGTCCTCAATCCTTTACTACTGGAAGGTTGGGTGGTAGTGGGGGGACTAGCAGTAGTGGCGGGTGTTGTGGGAGTTGGATTGAGGGCGATCAAATTCCGTAATTCAGGTAGTGATGGACAATTGTTGGTTTGGTGGCTCTCTTTCTCACATAGTGCGCAAGGTGGTGGGATGCGTGGAGGAATTGGAGCGGTGGGCTCCTTATTCTTTCTCCTGCCCCCAGCTGCAGCAGGAGGGTTAGTGAGTATGGGGGTAGTGGGGGTAAGGACGGGAATCATCATGGGGAGGAATTCTCTTGGGGGAAGGGATGGGCGAGGGACCATCTTTGGTGGATGTAAATACCACACTAAGATTGCTAACACCATATTGGGTAGTGTGAGTGTTGCGGCTACCTGAAAAGCTTCTATACCGGATGGAGGGTAAAATAAGGGGATTTGAGTGAGGGGTTGGGGAACGGTCTCCCAAATGGGACTATGCCCCTGAGGGGATGTGGATTCGTGGACTGTTGGTGTCGACGAGTGTGTAGGAGGCTCCGGTGGGAGTTGGTCTGCGACTATTGATACGTCAGGAATGACTGAAGCCTCCTGAGGAGGACTAGAATCCTCTGTGTGGGTTCCGTTAGATGAGATGACACATACTTGATTAGCAGGGTGTAGGAGTGGTGGTGCTCCATGGTAAGTCCCTAACAAGGATGGGTCTTTAAAAATTCCAAGACCCATCTCGACGAGTGGATATGCATCTTGGTTCGTACGGATGAGAGGAAGAATGTTATCGAGATTAGCAGATGGGTTAGGCTCATAATGTGAGACTTTGTCGATGGTCACAATCTTCCCGTTGTGGGGGAACATGATTGTCCAAAAGAAGGAGGATGCCACTGCCTTCATAGCATACATGTAGCTACGTCCGAACAAGATATTGTAATCAAGCGGAGCGTCGATAACTTCGATGTCAATGAGAATAGTTTTGCCCCCGAGTTCAACGGGGACATTTTGGAAATCCCTTCAGGAGATGACGGTCATCCGTCATAAGCTCATAATGTGATGGCGGAGGGTATGAGTTCCGGGGAACCAAGTTTCTGCCATACTGTTTTGGACATGATGCATGTAGATGCACCTTCATCAATGATACACCGATGAACGGTGATGTTCCGTATTTTTATTGGTATTTGAATAGCGACCAGGGTGGGAAGACGAGGTTCTCTGCTATCAAGATCAAAAGTGATGAGTCGAGTATCGGCCGGGTCGACTGCCCCTAAGGCGGAAAGTAGTGATTTCCACTGCGTAGGACAGGTCTGGAGGACTTCTAAGACTGACATGGAAGCCGGGGATTGTGCTAAGTCGTCTACCAAACTATAGTTATGAGCTACCCTAGCCTATGGGTTGTGGACATTCTGACACGATGGGATGTGAGGGATGCGAAGTGGTGGTTCGACAGAAGGGTGAGGGATCACCAACGGGGGCCCCGTTGGTGCAGGGTTTGTTTCTGGAGAGATAGGAGTAGACTCGGCTGGTGTATGATACTGACGATTACGTGTTTGCAGAAGGATTTCTTCCTCATTGGTGAGGAGAATTGTTCGCTCTACTGGATTGTTGGGGTTGTGGTATTGGCCCACTTGAGGTGGGGGATGCTGCGTGTCCTGTTGGGTGTTTATCACACCTTGATGTGGAATAGGATTTTGCAGCATGG
>SNQJ01S0274049.1:0-11538 GCA_010110895.2 Picea sitchensis | reverse complement strand
GACCAACTGACAATGCATACCAAGTCACGAGACATCCCAAACAAGGCGCAACACATACCAAGTCATGAGACATCCCAAACAAGGCACCAAGGAGAAACACCACAAGGGGAAAGAGACCACAAAGGAGGAACCCACGAAGGAGGAGCTCATGAAGGGGCGATATAGTGTTGAACGCATCACGTTACAGTGTTGAACGCATCATGCCTATACCTTCAGGTAGGTATGATGCTGCGCTGAAGCAACGACAATGTCAACCACCACTACCAACACCCAAACCACGAGCCATCAAATGCCCGACTAGGAGAAGCCATGAGAGAAGAACACGGGCGGAGCAACAAGAGTAGGGAAAACCTTGACAATTAGGGTTTGTTAGGGTTTTAGTAGTTGTTCTTTTTATTATTTAATTGAATGTTAAACATGCGGGAAAAGAGGGAGGGGCCAAGTGGACCTCATGCGAGGACCCACCGCTGCCTTGAGTTTTTATTATGAATTATTTGTTTATTTATTATGTTATTTATTTTATTTTTGTTTAATTACTTTAAATTTATTAAATTTATTTTAATCACTTTAAATTTATTTTGATTACTTTAAATTTGGGTTTTAATAATTTAAAACTTTTTTGTGGTTGTTTTTAAATTTTAAATTTTAGAATGATTAATTTCAATTTTAAATTTTTATTATTTTAAATAATTAATTTCAAATTTTAACTTTATTACAAAGCATTAATAATAGTGATTAATGGATTAAATGAATAGTGATTAATTAATTAAATGACTAATTAATTAAAATTTGTAATTGACATAACATTACGATACTAATAAAATTATTTTTGGATTAGATTAAATTTTGTTGGAGCGGACAGGTTTTGAACTGGCGACCTATCCACCGAGTATAGAGATTTCACCAAATACTGTACACCACTGCACCATGATAGTAATGATAGGTTATATGTGTTGATCACATGCGAGAGAGTCAACAGTTTCCTTAGGCGAAAACATCAAGCTTAGAGGCTTTCAACCCTGACCTAGCCACTTCCACTCAAGAGAGTAATGTTTGTTTACAGACAAGTAAAAAAAAACTTACGCCTAACCATGTTTTCTAGTTTAAGTTGAACAAATGTGAAATGTCCTAGAATCACCCTGACAAACTTTGGATTGATGCAGATTCAATTATACAGGAAGGTTAGGACTCAAGGAAATCGAGGCAGAGGGACATCGTCGGAGGGACCGCCAACGCCGCCATCACCATCGCCTGAATTAGCTCTCATTATGCGCTCTTTGGAGGCCATAAATGAGACTTTAAAGGGGCGTCAGCCAACTGGGATCGAAGTGGATCCCCCACCATCTGGAATGGGTAATCCTGAAGAGTCGAGGGATTCAGGGGGAGGGCCTCCACCCGAAGACATCATTAGAGAACCGCAGAAGATCAAACTTCCAGAGTTTGTTGGGGGTCATGCCAGTGAACGTGTAGAGGCATGGTTGGAAGGCATGACAAGGTGTTTCTCCTTAAGAGACTATGCATCCACATCAAAGGTGAAGATAGTAATTTTTCAGTTGAGAAACAGTGCCCTGAACTGGTGGGGCAACCTGGAGAGGCAATTACACCTTACCCCAGACACCGTCTCTTGGGAACTTTTTGAGGAGAGGTTCCGAAGGAAATATCTACCAACTTACTATGAGGAACAACAGGTGGGAGCATTTCATGCTCTAGTACAGGGAAACAGGACCGTAGAAGAATATGAGACCAGGTTTATGGAATTGGTCAAATATGTTGCATACATGGAAATGACCAACGATAGGCAGAACACTTGGTCTATGGGTTAAAACCTAAGATAAGGGCCATGGTGCGGATGTGGAAACCGTCTTCAGTAGCGGAAGCAGTCGAAAATGCATGTTATGTGAAGGAACACATGAGCTTAAATGGAGGTACGAGATCGACCTTTCCACATCGTCCTGGATTCATGGGGAAGGCCCCTAGGACATTTTCTAGGGGAGGGAGATCAAGGCCACCTCCATATGGTAATAGAGTCACACCAAGGACAGTCACCACAGGTATTTCAGTGGCCGCGAGTGTAGCATCCTGTTCATCACCAATGACATAGGCAGGTCCACGACCATCTCAAGGAGCAACTAGTACGAGTAGGGGTTCCAGGGGAAGGAACTCATTTCAGAGACCGTCACAGAGCAGTGTGCAGGTTCAATTTCAGGTTACATGTTGGGGATGTGGAGGACCCCATTACCAGCGTGACTGCCCAGCGTTAGGATCAGGATTTGTGCATAGAGAAGGAAAGGCTCCAATGGGAAGAGCAAGTGGTAGCCACCAGATTTATGCAGCAATTAATATTCGTCAGGAAGAACATCAATCCACGGTGGTGGAATCACCAGGTACGCTAAATCATATGAATGTTAAAATTTTATTTGATTCTGGTGCTACATATAGTTTTATTTCACCATCTTCATTAGAAAAGAGTGGGTTGGCAGCCTATGAGCACGATGACTTTAAACAAGTCGAGATGACTTCGGGGGAAACAAAAGTGGTAGGACCTAGCATTGATAATTGTCTAGTAGACCTAGGAGTGTGTACTACTAGGTTGTAGGTATACGCCACTTCTCTAGGGGCGTATGACCTAATCATTGGAATGAATTGGCTAGAAGCTCATCGAGCTATGGTAGATTGTTTCGCAAAAAGGGTGCTTTGTGTTGACGACTAAGGAAGGCCAATAGAGATCCAGGGTGTACGAAGAAAGGTGTCTCTACGATTTATCTCAACTATGTAGGTTAAGCAGTGCATGAGGCAAGGGTGTCGACTTTATGTAGTGGAAGAAATGAGTGAAAGGAAAGGACCCTCCTTGGATCAGTACCCAGTATTGTCAGAGTTTAAAGATGTTTTTCCGAACAAGTTACCAGAGTTACCTCCTGAGAGGGAGCTTGATTTCACTATTGAGCTAAAACTTGGTGCAAAACCAATTTCCAAGAATCTATATAGGATGGAAGTGCCAGAACTTTGTGAGTTGTAGATGCAGTTGAAATAGCTACTTGACTTAGGGCTAATAAGGCCTAGTGTCTCACCTTGGGGTGCACTAGTAATTTTTGTGAAGAAGAAGGATGGTTCCTTATGACTGTGTATAGATTATAGGGACTTGAACCGTGCTACAGTGAAAAATAGGTATCCAATGCAACGAATAGATGATCTCTTTGATCAGATGAAAGGAGCAACGGTATTCTCAAAAATCGATTTGCGATCAGGGTATCACCAGTTAAGGATTAAGGAAGGTAATATTCCTAAAACTGCCTTTCGAACTTAGTTTGGGCATTACGAGTTCATTGTAGTACCTTTTGGATTGACCAATGCGCTAGCAGTATTCATGAGCCTCATGAATGGTGTATTCCGGAAATACCTAGACCTCTTTGTACAAGTCTTTCTAGATGATATCTTCATCTATTCCAAGAATGAAAGAGAACATGAGGAACACTTACGAGTGGTGTTGTCTTGCCTTAGAGAGAACAAATTGTATGGGAAGTTGTCGAAGTGTTCCTTCTTCCAGACGAAATCCACTATTTAGGTCATATCATTTCCGTTGAAGGAATCTACGTGGACCGAGAAAGGTAAAGGCCATTATGGAGTGCTTGATCTGAAAAATGCTCGAGGTAAGAAGCTTCATGGGCTAGCGGGTTATTATCGAAGATTTGTGGAAGGGTTCTAAAAATAGCGAAACCCATCACCACTACTTGATGCAAGGGGGTCAGGTAGAATGGACAAAAGAATGTGATAGTGCATTCATTGAGCTTAAAGGAGTTACTTACTAGTGTATCAATTCCATGGGTGATGGGATATGGAAAAGGACTTCATAATGCCATGGATGCCTCAAAGAAAGGGTTGGGGGACTTGCTAATGCAATATGGAGGAGTGATAGCTTATGCATCAGGAAGTTGAAGAAACATGAGGAACTTTACACCACTCATGATTTATAGTTGGCCGGTAATGCTGCTTCTGAAACTTTGGAGGCACTATCTAGTAGAGTGAAACTTTGAGCTCATGGACCATCAAATTTTAAAACATCTCTTCACTCAAAGGGATTTGAATGTCGGGCAAAATTCGATTGGAGTGAGTTCATGAGAATGTGAGTATGATTTTGGTATTTCTTACATCAAGGAAAAATAAAATGTGAGGCCGTGGATGCCTTGAGTAGGGAGACCATGTGTCTTCTCTTTGGTACCTTTAAAAGTCAATCTGAGGGAGCGTGTGTTGGCGCAACTCCTTGGAGGCAGTTGGTATTTAAAGGATACTTCAAACCTACAGAGTGGGAAGCAATTAGATCAAAGTATGAAGGATATAGTCTGGAAATAGTTGGATTGTTAAGATATTGAGGATGGATGTACATCCCAGAAGGTGGGATATTCGAACCATCATATTGAAGGAAGCCCATAGAGCACTTTATTGTGTGCATCAGGGTGTGAAGAAAATGTACAGAGACATGAGGAATCTTTTATTCTAGGTAGGCATGAAGCCTTGATGTAGTCTATTTCATGTAAATGCCTACAATGTCAAAAAGTGAAAGTTGACCACCATCACTGAGGTCTCCTACAACCATAATGTTCCTATGTCCAAGTGGAAGTCATTTCTATGGTTTTGTTGTGGGATTTCCGATCACATCTCATAGACACAATGCCATTCTTGTAATAGTTTTTAAGTTAACCAAGAGTGCTCATTTTATTAGGGTTAGAGACACTTACGATGTAACTGATGTAGCACTTGGCGTGTTTTGTAAGTGAGGTCATCCATTTGCCTGGGATACCTAAGAAGATCATTCGGATAGGGACTCGATTCACTAGGTTTTGGACAAGTTTGCAGTCAGCATTGGGGACTGAGTTGAAATTAATCACAGCTTATCATCACGAAGCAGAGATGGGAAAACCAAAGAGAGTAAATGTCGAGGTTATGGAAGACATGCTTAGGATGTGTACATCATGGATAATCAAACCCATTGGGAGAAGTTCCTACCTTTAGTAGAGTTAAGCCTATAATAACAATTTTCATAGCTCCATCAGAATGCCACCCTATGAAGCTTTGTATGGAAGGCCATGCGAGAGCGTCGTTGAGTTGGGAGAGGTTAGAAGGCAGAATTAGCAGTTGAATACAAAATTGATTCAAGATATGGAGGAGCCGAATTGGTCAGTTAGAGCGGAATACTAAAGGAAGCACATGATAGACACTCAGGTTATCTTGAGGATGCACACATGACTGATCAAAGTTATAGAGTGGGAGATCAGGTTTTCATTTGTAGTAGGCCTAATAAGAGTACCATTAGGTTCAAGAAGGGGACAAAGTTATATTCTCGATTTATAGGACTGTTCAAAAACCAAGAGAAAATTGGACCCATCACCTATCATCTCATTTCCTCTACTTGCATTAAACTGCGTATGTTTTTCATGTATCACGTTCTCACAACGATATATTGTTGATGAATCCACATAAACTAAATTGGAAGAGTTGCACGTATCGGACGTGGGAACCCTCAAAGTAGAACCATTACGCATATTGGACCGTAGGAAGCGATATTAGCTCGAAATCACGGTAGAACAGAGTTAAGGTCCAATGGGACAAGTTTAGTCCAGGATGCGCTGCCAGGGAAGATGTTGAGACATTACAGTGACGAGTTTATCCCTCACTTTTTTTGACCACCTCGAGAATGTGTTTCGAGAGGTTGAGTGTATCTTAACGCCACCTTTTGACAGACAACTAGAGTTACACAGAGGCCTAAACACCTTTATTTTCTATTCCACGGTGAAACTATTAAATGATACACTTGAACTTTTTAAAAGGCATGAACCTTTATAGATGTTTAGCGTATCACGAATAATAATGATGGATATGATCGATATATTGTGAGAATGTAAATTTATGAATATTTAAAATGTTACATTGATGATGATGGATATGATGTGATCTACTATGTGAATGTAAATTCTATGAATGTTTAAAAATGTTATTGATGATGAAGAATAGGATGTGATATATATTATTGTGAATGTGAATCCTATGAAGGTTTAAATGCTATTTGAATGATGTTGGATATGATGCAATCTATTATGTAAATGATAATTTTATGAATGGGTGTTGTTAATTGGATTATGGGATATTATAGGATCTATTTCTAACTAGAAAACTTTGATGTTAAGTTGATGCGGATACCAATTGAAATTATGGTTGTATGCAATTGCAAAATCGTGATAATGCATATATATGTATGAGTTTGTGTTACGGACTAATCTGCAGGTTATTGGGTATGAAATAGCCAAGGGATTATAATGATGAAAGTGGATGTCATGACCATTGGTTGAGAAACAATATGGTATGAGTCTTTGTATGTGAAATTATATTGGTTTGGAATTACATTGCTACATGATATGTGTGGACGGTCGCGAGGATTTGGTGGCCCCTTGAAACGAATAGCGATGACAAAACTCCCGGTAACAAGGTGCTGTATATTCCATTGTAGGGTGTGGACCATAGTCACATTGGGAAGGGTGGAGGCATTTCCCAGCGTGTATCCTCTGAAACCTAGAGTCATGGGAGGGCGGTGTTGGTTCATGCTCCCCTAGGCGTGTGATGATAGTATGGGTTACTGCTTTGGGGAAGCTTGGTCAAGATAATTGACACTTCCATACGAGGTTCTTGGAGTTAGGTCAATATAGTTGGCTCTCCAAGATAGTCAATAAGGAAGGATAGAATGGAAGATGGAAGTAAGTTAGGAGGATGAGTAGAAATAGTTGAGAGTGTATGGAGATTTGCCTTATGGTGGGTGTGTTTTCCTTGAAAATAAAAAATGTGTATATATGAATGTCATAATTACTTAACTAAACTACAATGGTCTAAATAACATTGTTGAGCTAGATAATTGTAATTAAAGTGTTCACAAACATTTGATTGGGTTATTATCTTTTATATAATGAATAGTCTTATTGAATGGATTGGATGCATACAAAAATTACTATAGAGATGATAGTTATTGTTATTATTAGTACATGCAGAGACTTGTAATATTAGCTATACATGCATTTCTTGCACATGTACATTAGGTATGTATGAGTTTTTCTTGGCTTACTTACCGATAATGTTGTTTATTTGATATGAATGTGTGAACCATTGTCTTTTTTGATTTAATAATTGTTTAATGTGTATTAGAACCCTGTGTCTTTTCCCTTGTATCTTAAAATACTTTAACTTTGGGATGAAGTTTCCTGAAGGGTGGGTGTATGTAACAACCCTAAGAAATTAATTAATTGTCCTGAATTAATAATTGTTTAATATGTATTAGTTAATTAATTGTCCTGAATTAATAATTGTTTAATGGATATTAGTTAATTAATTAATTAATTAATTAACTGATTAAATATTTGGTTAATGAATTTGAGTTTAATAAATTTTAAATTATTAAATGAAAACTTAACGTATCCAATGAGGGAACCTTTTTAGAGAAAGGGGATAAGGTGGTTGGCATTGAATGGAGGGATAAGGTGGGTGAGTCTTAATGAAAGGGAGAAGGCGGTGAATGAGAGAGGGGGAAAGGAGGATAAGAAGGGAAAAAGATATTCGAGAAGGAGGACTTTTTTGGGACTTTTGGCAGGGAGCATAATTTTCATATTAGGAGACTGTGTTGGAGCATTTTTTTGGGGGGAGATTGGAAGACTGTATTACTGGTTTTTGGCTGGAGAATCTTGTTGTAGGACTGTTACATGGGGGAACCTGTTGCTGGGAGTTTTGGGCTCAGGGGCCAGGAATCCTTACGGAATCCTGGAGCTAGGGAGCCAGAGAGGCTTTGTTCCTAGCTAGCTAGGAGGTTAGACAGTTTTGGGCAGAGC
Source organism: Picea sitchensis (assembly GCA_010110895.2). NCBI lineage: Eukaryota > Viridiplantae > Streptophyta > Pinopsida > Pinales > Pinaceae > Picea > Picea sitchensis. Next base: position 3,676 of record SNQJ01S0274049.1, on the reverse strand, counting down.
ATCAGGCAGAGTTGGAGGACAACAGTAACATCAGTTAGAGGTATGTATTTTCATTATTCTACTGTGTTATGTAATTTATTATGACCTGCTCATAAATTTTAAATATGCTGGTTATGAATGGTTATATGTTGGTTATGAAATTGTGAAGATGTTAGGATAGCATTTCTCTAATTAAATTTATGTTTTATAAGGCTTTGTTGGAAGAGACCTTACAAAAACTCCTTATCAAAATCTAGGCTAACAGGAACAGGGGCAGTAGTAATGGCTTGTTTAACTTATGTGAAAGCCTTTTGAATTTTTTATGTCCATTCAAACTTTTGATATTTCTTTAGTAACTTGTTTATATGTTTGACAGTGGTAGCATAATTGGGGACACATATTCAAATGAAAATTATCTTCTTGAAGAAGGATTGTACTCCCTTTGTTGATGTGGGAGGATTAAGTTCATTTATTGCTTTGATTCTTTTTGGGTCAATATACACTCCTTCTTTACTTACAATATGTCCTAACAACTTTCCTTCTAGTATAACAAACAAACATTTTTTTGGATTTAATGATACACCATACATTCTGCACCTTTCAAAAATATTTTTGAGATGTTCAATATGTATTGCTCTTGATTTTGAAGAAACTTTTAAATCATCTTGGTAGTCACCCATGAACTTTCCGATGAAATATTCGAAAGAGTGATCCATTTCTCTTTGGAATATGGCCCCTGCATTTTTTACTCTGAATGACAATCCGACATAAGCATAATTTCCCCATGGTGTTACAAATGTTGTTTATTGTCTATCTTTTTCTGGTACCAAGACTTGGTTATAACTTGAAAACCCATCTAGCATTTACATTCGTGCAGACCCTGCAACATGTTAAAGGATCATTTCCATATTAGGTAAGGGGTAATTATATTTTATGCTAACTCGATTAAGATCCCTAAAATCAATGCACAAGAGGATATCACTAATCTTCTTCCTTACCACCACTGGATTTGAAAGCCAATCTGAATGTCTAATAGGCGAAATTATTCCAACTTTATTTAATTTCTCAATTTCTATCTTTACCAGAGGCTTTATCTTGGGATTTATTATTCTCAATTTTTGCTTGAATGGTTTGGCTCCTTTCAAAGGTATAGTACGTTGGAATATTGATTTATAATATTCTTTCAAATCATCATAACTCCATGCAAATGCATCTTGAAAATCTTTAAAAAGATGAGTATATTGATCGATTTCTTCTTTGGTGCGGCTAGTACCCATATTTATATACTTTGGTGATTCAAGGATACCGATGTTTATCTTTTGTGTTTCTTGGACCTTTCTTACAAAAGGTTCTTCTAATGGTTATGAAATGTTGATCGGTCATATCTTGTAAAGAGGGATTCCAAATTGATATACTTCTTTAGAGAAAGTTTATGATTCTCTTTATGGAATTATCCTTGTAAATTATAATTTCTACTAGATCAACTTAATTATGGGATCATCATCTGTAAGAAAATTTACAACATGCTCATCATTTTCAAAACTTGTAAAATAGTCTTCACATGATAAGTACCTCATCCTTGACAATCCTCTGTGTTAAAAAGGAATGTTGATATTGCTAATGCATCAACCTTTTGATTCTTTTCTCTGGGAATAAAATATATATTAAAACAATTGAAAGAATACTTGAGCTTTGACACCCTTTTTGCATAACATTTAAAATTTTCCTTTTTAACCTTATATTTATTTATGATGTGATTAATAATCAACTCTGAATCACCAATGACCACTAAGTTCTCAACTTTCATTTGAAGGGAAATAATCATACATTGAATCAATGCTTCATATTTCACCTCATTATTTGTGCATGGAAATTCAAGTCTAATTGCATGTGGATGTATGACATATTTAGGACTCTTAAAAATTATTCCTGCTCCATTCCTAGATTTAGAGCATGCACTATCAAAGGGCATCCTCCAATAGCCTTGAAAATAATTTTCCTTTTCTTGTTTTGGGATGTTGAGTTGCTCTGAATCAAACACAACATAATTTCCCATTCCAACATCAAGATAATTCCTCATCAACTCATTCTCCTTTTCTCTGAAAGAATCGATTTCCTGACTTCTCTAGGAACTCTTACTATTGTTCCACTCTTGTGAGGCAACAACATATGATTTCCATCATTCATTATATAACCTCCAATCATCGAGCACCAATCTCTCCCAACAACAACTCCATATGCTGGAGGAAGATCTATCACTATAATAGTGAATATTGTTGTGATATGAAGAGTCACAGTTATCCAAGCATAAAAACATTTTATTTCCCCATAGGTTGGGAATTTTCTTGTGTCAATAGCATAAATCATTTCACCAGTCTGATAGTGCCTCGTACATTCCATCCCAAGTGCTTGTATGACTAACAAAGGCATGATGTTATTGGTAGCACCACTATCAATCAAACAATTGTGTAACACAACAACATGATTCTCTATGGTTATATAGAATAGTGGAACTTTCCCTCTTGGTTTAGCTAATGAATAACTTTGTTTTTGTTTAAAATTTAAAAGTGCAACTTCCATTCTTGTATCTGAATCATCAAGTATTCTTAACTAGTTTTCCCTTTGTTGTGTTATTTTGACTATCTCTATAAAAGGAAAAGTGATTCCGAGTTTGAATAAATCATCTATCAAATTATAAGTCATTACTTGTGGAGTCTTATCTTGGTTAGCAACAACTTGTTTCTTTGCTATTTCTGCTTGATTTGCTTTAGTCTTTTCTTTTTTTGGAGCCTCTTTTGTTTTAAACTTGTTAGCTTGTGTTCTTGTCTGGACAACATTTTCCAGTAAATTAATGTCAGATTCTTCTTGCTCGTTAAAAATGTAGAAAGATGATTCAGCTTCACCAGTCTCTACTGATTCTAAATTTTCATCTTGGATGACGTTTGGTTCTTGTTCAATATCTTCAAAATTTTCTTCCTCAACAATTTCTTCTAATACAAGAGCATTGGGATTTGGCATGTTGGGTGCTCTTGGCCTTTGTTCTTCATTTCTACCATAATTTCTTATCCTTTTTTCTTAATTAGGGATTCTTCTTTGTTCCTGAGCATGAACTCTTGGATTTCGATCAACTGGAATGAATTTTTCATCTCTTTTTAATCTGGTTAGCTCATATTGCATTTATTGAATAGTCATATTCATTTGAGCTATTTCCAATCTTTGCTTTGTTTCTTGGGTAGTAGTTGGATCATTCCTTACATTTGGGATAATACCTCGGAAAAATCCTCCCCCAATTCCTTATTTTTCAACATTTCTTGAGGTTGATGCTTCTTGATTTTCTATAGTAAGGTTATCCATTTTCCTTTGAACTTTTCCAAGGATAATCTCAGGGTCAACATTTCTTTCTATTATAATTTCTTCCATTTTTTTTCCTTTGCTTATAACACCATCTAAGTCTTGTATTTGAGAAGATTCAATAGAATATTTCACATTGGTTGGCATGGAATTCTATAACATCCAAGTATAACTGGATCATTTGGTCTTTGTGCTTCTGGAATTTGATTTAAGATTTTGAAAAATCACAAATTGGAATCTCTAATTCTCTCATTTTCTCAAATGGATTTGGGTAAACTGTGTGAGCAATGTATGATATGCAATGGAAGGTGCATACATGGTGATAAACATAGTTTCCAAATCATTA
>SNQJ01S0274048.1:0-11538 GCA_010110895.2 Picea sitchensis | reverse complement strand
GAGAGCCCATGCTTCCGTCTGCATCCTTATTGCCTTCTGCATAGTGTCATAAGTCCTTTTCCAATTTCCTCTTGATTGCTGACTTCTTTTTGTTTTTACTTCTTCTAGGTTTCTTCAAGTTTGATTCTGATTTTGGCTTATCTTGTAGCTGTTACTTATGTAATATCTTCCACATGAATTGTTACAAGGGGTTGTTGATGTGCTTCATCCTTTCATGTGTATTGCCTTGTCTTGTAGTCATCGTGATAACAATCCTTATCTTGTTGTTCTTCCATAGATATAGTTTCTCTTTGAACATCTTATCTTCTAAGAAATAGATATGCAAGATATGCACATAAACTATGTAATCATAGTATGTACAAGAACTATGAAGAGTATTGTTACTTTGTCTTAGAAGAAGAAGACTGTTTTGTCCTGCTTGGCTTTCTTTGAGGGTTCCCTTTCTTCGACAACTGATGCTTCGTGTGTTTCCTTCATTTTCTTTAGCCCAGGACAATGATTCTTGTAGTGACCATATTTTTGACAGTTGAAGCATTGTATTTTTGACACATCTTTCTCTTGATTTGATTTCTTCTTGGAGCCGAACTTCCTTTTATTCCTGAAATTCTTGAACCTTGTTGTGAAGGATTGATCATTGTATTTGTTTTGGGGTTTCTCTTTTTCACTAATCCTTGATTCTTCTTGTGCACAACAAGTCCAAAGTTCTTCAAATGTAGGATACTCCTTCCTTGTGTTCATGCTTGCGACAAATGCATCCCATGTCTTGGTAAGACCATTGAGTACTCTATTTACCAGTTCTTTCTCTGAAATGATCTCTTCAATAGATTGTAGTTGATCTCTTAACTAAGAGATTCTCACAAAGTATGATGTTATGTTGTCATCATCATTCATTTTCATGTCACAGAGCTCATTCTTCAGATTCATTACTTGTCCAATGTTTCTGGATGAGAAGAGGTTTGTTAGGGCATCGTACATCTTCTTAGATGAGTCAAGATGGGAGATGTAGGGTATCAAGTGGTATTTTATAGAATCCACTATGATACTCATGACATTGATGTCATTGTCTTTGAACTTCTCCATAACTACAACGTTCTGTGGTTCCTTCTCTTTTCTTTTTTCAAACTCTAGTTCCACAATCTTTCCTTTCACGATATCCAACACTTTATTCTTGGCAAGGATGAGATCAATCCTTGTCTTCCATGCTCTGAAGTTAGAAGCCCCTTCTAACTTCTTTTCTGACTTCATAGAGTAAGTCATAACTGCTTTGACTTGGTCAACCCTTGATTTTGACCAAAAACTCAAACTTGACGTTTTAGCTTGCTGAGAGTATCAAGAGATGCGTTAGGCTAGGGCGCACTAGTCTATCTAGAAATTAGGTCAATCCCTTCACTTAAGGTGCCTCAACGAGAGGGTTAGGTTTTCGTTGCTGCAGCAAAAACTAGCTGCAACTGTAACTGCAACTGAGCAAATCCTCCCAATCTATCTTCTAGCGGTTAGACTGTCCAAAGATAGTGTGGGCCCATAACCTATTAGAAAGTAATGGATGTGCTCGTTTAACCATAGACAATATAACAATATTGTCACCCAACCATAGGCCGAAGCCACCCCCAAGCACCTTAACCTTGACAGAGAATCATTTCGGAAGCAAACCCTAGGCTAGATAACCAAACAAGATAGCGCACCTCTCTCCAGGGAGAGCACACCAAACAAGAATAACAGAAACTGATCAGAGAGTCCAACCTAGAAAAAGCCGAGAATACAAATTGTAGAACTTCCGACAACAACTGCTACTAGGACTTGCACATAAACTGGCCAACTGTAGTGCGCACAAGTGTGCTTCTGCAGTTATGAGAATACTGGCCAAAATGAAGACTAGCATCCTATATTTATACTATTTTCTACGAGACTGTCTGGGCCGACTTCTCATTCTGGGTGCTAATTACTTAGTATATAACATTTCCTTTTCACCGACTTCTTCTCTTGGAGGCTAATAACCTAATACAAATAATTCTCTTGAGTCGACTTGTCTTCTAGGGTTATTAGCCAACTAATTAGGGTTTCTTCTTGCTTCCCATAATATTCTGTTCTCGTCAGGGTTACACGTGGAGGTAAATACCTCCCGCAACTACCATAATATCAACAATATGTACATGGTCCAATACATACTAGAGAAGCTACAATGATGTGGTAGTGTGGACCTTATTGTTACATTGTGATAGCATAATGATTTATATTTGGAAAAATGTTGAAGGTCTTAACACATATGGGATATTATTCACACCGCACACATATTGTATATCGTATCAATATGATCCAACATGTATATTTTATAGACATTGCATGGTATGGTCGACGATATTTATTATAGTGACTAAGTGTTGGAAGTTCATATGTTAGTGAATGTTGATATTTCAAACATGTGTGGGACATCCTGTATGCATATACCATAGGATGGACATTGTTGTTTGTCGATGGTGGTTAATATGGTAGGTGGATGCGTTGGTAACATGTGATCCAAAATACATTGGCGCTTACTTGACACTTGTTGGTTGCTTGAGGTTTTGACATGGCTTGTATTGGGTTTAGCAAGTGAATAATGCTGGCCATCACCCTAGCACAACGTGACCAACAATTAGAGCACCAACTTGTTTTTCGAAGCTACCACTTTGGGTTTTGGCATTCGTTTCATTCGTTAGTGGAAATCAAGTTCTGGTAAATGCACCAACCGCTTGAAGGCACCTTTTAACTTGCACAACACCAGGTACTAGGGTTTCGATTCCCTATCATCTAATGTGATTTTTCTTAATAATTTATGCCTAGATCTGTAACTGCATGCTATGCTTGTCATTCGATGCTTTCATGTTCTGTTTTGAAGAAACATAAGGTGGTTTTGCTCCCGTTTTTGGAAAAATGGATGCACATAAGTTTGAATGTTATGATGGATGGTTGATTTCCATAGTTATGGTTGTTGGTTTCCTATTTATCATGTTGGTCTGCATTTATCTATGGCTCATTAAAATGACAAGGCCTGGTGTTTTGGGTCTTTGGTGTTTTAGTGTTGCAAACCCTGCATTGTTTCTTGAAATATCATGCGACCCTATGCATAACCTTGTTGGTCTACCTGCATGCACATTTCGGTCGGGCCAAGTCCGAACTAAAACGTCTTGGGTCAAAGCCCTCCTATTATTGACATTCTGTTATTCGTTGGAAAACCCTGGTCATTTTGATTATGGTCGTTGTTTGGGACCAAAAACAAAAAGAAGACATACATGTCTCTGCGTATTATGATTAGAATTGTGACAAATGTCACACCAGAGTCTGAGGTTGTTTCTTAGTAACCCATTGGGCCTCGCAGAGTTGATGGTTATGCTTTGGTGGTGATAAAGTTTTGAAACCCCTGTTGTTTCGTGACATCTAATTTGTCGGGTTCGATTTCGTGACCTTTTGGCCATAACAGGGGCACAATATCATGATATTGATTGAGTGATTTCAATGCACATATTTTCTGTCATCTCCTTGCAAATAAAAGTATCTATCCAGTTTGGGGTCAGATTGAACGAGCATTTTTACGATTTGATCATTTGAGTGTTGTTTGATAAGTAATGAAATCAATCATTTAAGAGTGTAGATAAAGAAGATATTTGTTTGGATAACTCAAATGTTTGTTTGATGACTCTGTTGATATTTCAAGAACTGTCTACATGAATGTTTCACATTTGATGTTGACAATTGATGCATACCCCACCCTCTCCCAAGGTCCGCGTGACCTACCGGTCTAGGATCGTTCTAGTCGGGATCTGAAATTAGCTCACGGGCTCCCTCCGAGCCCAAAATTTCAATACACAGGTTCTTAACCCACTTCTCGAATGAAATTTCACTTCTTCGGGAGTCCCTGAGAACTGGCAGAGCCTCCTCGGAGACCGAGGGACAAAATTGTGGGCCAAACTTCCAATCCCCAAAATTTTTGGGACTTCAGGACGTTCTACCCTTCTTATCTCTAAATGCACAACCCACAAACTGTCAAACAATAAGCAACAAGATCAATGACTCTCAAAAAATACCAAGATCGATGGCTTAAACTCTGCTATTTCGGGCTTCAACGGTTTTTGACCACATCCAACACACAACACTCGCAAAGTGCCTAATCCAAAATTGATCTTTTAAATGACTATGATTAGGTTATGCATGAATTGATTTACCACTTAGGAATTAAGAGAAGAAGATTTTAATGAAAGAATGTTGCATCCATAATAAATAATGCAGATCAGAAAGTAAACATAAAGAGCAACAAACCATAATTCCAAGCTTGATAACGGAGTTCAGCACAAGTTTTCCTACATCTTTGGACCTTTTGTCTCAGCGGGGAAGGATTTCTTATTAATCTTCAATGCTTCAACAATACATCGTAAATACATCAACTGGATTACAAACTAGTCTGACTGCGTTCTGCACGACCTCAGGAATCTAACACAACTGACGACACTGAAAAATACTAAGCGTAGCTCTCGAAAATGGCCTCCAAAGCTTGGTTGGCTTGCTAATTTTTCCTACATAAAATAAACTGTTCTGCTTTATTTTTCATAAATTCACCCTGTAGTATCGTAGTAAATCTTTTGATTATAAAAGAGCTAGTCTAGGGATTCAGACTCCCAATTCTTGGCATCGAATTGCAAATATTATGCATACAATCTTGGGTTAAATATTTAAATATGGTTTTAAATAAATCATATCCTAACTTTAAACCCACTTGGAGCGCATATGAAATTCACGGCCTTTAAAAACTTTACACAACGCATATCTTAGTGCCTTGTAATATGGTTTTATAAACCATATTATATGGTTTACCACCCACTTGGCATAAACATTTGAAAACATGTGCATATATGGTTGAAATATCCAGATTATATGGAAATGGATATTAAATATGGTTAAAATAACCATTTTACAAAGTCTTCGACCCATTTTTATATGAAAACACATATTAAATCCACTTTGATGTTTTAAAGTCCTCCATATGGGTGATTCAAATATTTTAAAGTGGTATAAAACTTGGAATGATACGATATGGTTTTTAATAACCATATTATATGACATAAATTTTGAGATATGGTGTGATTCGACCCTTTAGTAAAGGGATTTGAATGCTAGTTTAATAACAACCATTATGTGCGATCCCATGTCAACAAATCAAGTAATGGCATTCTATATGGCATATATCCCGCACATTAAACTTATATCAAATAATGGTCACATGGTTTTAATTAATTTTCCACATGATTTGATTTTAACTAGTAATATGTAACCACCTCAACTGCCACATGTCATGCTACCATTGCTACGTGCCCTGCCCATAGCATTGTATATGTCCAACTCTGCCACTGCCATGTCATCCTTTGATTAGTTTGATTTTTTTTTCACTGTTTATGTAAGACTTCCAAATGCGATAACTTTCGCATACGATGTCCATTTTCAAAACCATTTATGCCACCAAAAAGCTTGCGGCAAGCACTTCAAGATCATGCCATTTTATTGAGCATTTGAGAACTTTGATTTTTTGCCTTCTTGAATCCGTTTTGGATTATTCCTCCCCACTAAGACCTTTTGGTCCTCCAAAAGGGTACTACCCAGATATCAAGTGCGGGATAGACCTCCCCACTTGTCCTTTGTCTTTAAAATCTGTCCTGTGCACCTGTTGCATCATAATCAATTGCATAATAACCATGAAAACTGAAAGCATATTGTTAGCCATTTGAACTCATTCACATCTTACTGAAGCCACTACCATCCATGTAGATAACATTAGCATTGATAACATTATAAATATGTCTGAAACTGAACCAATATGTTTGATGTGCTTGCACGACATTAACTTATCTTGAAACAAAGTATGATTGAATTCCCATCCTACAACCATCTCATGTTCATGCTTAATATCAACTGCTTTACTTGGGACAATTATAGGTGTGTTTCTTGCATAATATGCCTTCCTTAATTGTTCCATTGTTTGAAGAGTTTGATTTGGTTTTATGTGATGAGCATGTACAACATATTCATTGCCTTCTTTAGTTAAGTGATATTGGTTCTGTTCTCTGTAGAAGATTGCTTTGCAATCATATAAATAAGGGCTTCCTAAGACCATTCCACATGTTTCTAGTGGAACCACATCACATGTTACTTCATCCACATACTTATATGTAATTGAAAATTTTATGATATGTTGTTTTTTTATGGGCAATTTGTGATATTTGATTATCCAATTAAGTGAATAGGGTTTGTGATGCATCTTAGTGTTTAATCCCAATTTCTTAACCACTTCCTCTGAAATTAAGTTATATTGAGATTCACTATCTATCAATGTGTCGATCTTAGTATGTTTCATTATGACCCTTATATGAAACAATTTACTTCTAGAATCATAACCATCACCAATTTTACCTGTCAAACAAACTACTGTGATTTTAGTCTCATCACCTGAATCATACCCCAAGTCTGTTGGTCGTGTTGCTGTTGCAATTGTTTGCCTCTCTTTCCTCTCTTTGAACCACTTCGGTCTATTCTCTGGGTGCAATTTCCAGCAATGGTCATCATCATGCCCTTGTTTCTTGCAATGCTTGCAAGAGAGCTTCCCTTCCTTCATTGTCGCTGAATTTTATTTCTTTCCATTCCCCTTTCTTTTGTCTTATTTCCTTGAAGATGATTCCCCTGATACACCAACTCTTGTTTTCTCTGCTTCAATATATGTTGCTTAAACATAAGCCTCATCAATATTAGTAGGTCCAAACATAAATACAGTGTTACGAATATGTGTAGGTAAATCTCCTATATATTTCATAAGAGTTTCTTGTGTATGTAATGTAATATTTAACATTAATGCCATCTTACGAAATTCATCTGTGTATTCTTGCATCATTTGTCCTTTTCTTAGTTTAAGACTTTGCCATTCAATTACATCCTTTTTCTTAGTGGATCTCAATAGGGTTTGTGATGCATCTTAGTGTTTAATCCCAATTTCTTAACCACTTCCTATGAAATTAAGTTATATAGAGATCCACTATCTATCAATGTGTCAATCTTAGTATGTTTCATTATGACCCTTATATGAAACAATTTACTTCTAGAATTATAACCATCACCAATTTTACCTGTCAAACCAACTATTGTGATTTTAGTCTCATCACCTGAATCATACCCCAAGTCTGTTGGCCGTGTTGCTGTAGCAATTGTTTTCCTCCCTTTCCTCTCTTTGAACCACTTTAGTCTCTTCTCTGGGTGCAATTTCCAGCAATGGTCATCATCATGCCCTTGTTGCTTGCAATGCTTGCAAGAGAGCTTCCCTTCCTTCATTGTCGCTGAATTTGATTTCTTTCCATTCCCCTTTCTTTTGTATTATTTCCTTGAAGATGATTCCCCTGATACACCAACTCTTTTTTTCCTTCTTCCATATATGTTGCTTGAACATAAGCCTCATCAATATTAGTAGGTCCAAACATAAATACAATGTTACGAATATGTGCAAGTAAATCTCTTATATATTTCATAAGCGTTTCTTGTGTATGTAATGTAATATTTAACATTAATGCCATATTACGAAATTCATATGTGTATTCTTGCACCGTTTGTCCTTTTCTTAGTTTAAGACTTTGCCATTCAATTAAATCATTTTCCTTATAACCCAAAGGATAAGACCGTTTTCTAAGTGCAAAAACAAAATCTTGCCATGATGGAAATACATTACCAACTTGTCGAGTACTATGTTGCAACTTACTCTGCCACCAGATGAGTGTTGTGCCTGCAAGACGAAGCGATGCTAATTTGATTTGGGTTTCCTCATCTTTGATTTGTTGCACACTGCAATAAACTTTCATCTATTTGACCCAGTTATCAAGCCTCTTAGCATTGACTTCCCCATTATACATGGGAAATTCGAATTTTACATCAAGCTTAAGTAATGGAATATCATTCTTATGTTTATGGGAATGTTTTCTTGGGGTATAAGTTGAACTTGTACTTGAAGAAGAAGAAGATGGAGATGAAGGAGGTGAAGGAGGAGGTTTAGGAGAGTCCTCTCCTTCTTTACTTTTGTCTTGATTTGACGATTCCCCTTGAAAATGCCTTTTCCGTTCCAAGTAATCATCATACAATACCTTTACCATCTCTGACATGGTGAATAAAGTCTTTTGCAACTCTATCTCGTTCTAAGACATTCCTTCTTCAGATGCCATCTTCTCACTTTGAGATGCCCTCTTTCTCGATCCAATCTTATGATCTCCTTCTACAAGATCGCCTTCACTACGACTTAGCTTTTCCTTGGTAATCATGCAAACTCAAACAACCAACTATTAACTTGCTCTGATACCACTTGATCCAAAATTGATCTTTTAAATGACTATGGTTAAGTTATGTATGAATTGATTTACCACTTAGGAAATAAGAGAAGAAAAAGATTTTAATGAAAGATTGTTGCAGCCATCATAAAGAATGCAGATTAGAAAGAAAACATAAAGAGCAACAAACCATAACGCCAAGCTTGATAATGGAGTTTGGCACAAGTTTTCCTACGTTTCCTTGCCTTTTGTCTCAGTGGGGAAGGATTTCTTATTAATATTCAATGGTTCAACAATACATCAGAAATACATCAATTGGATTAAAATATGGTCTGACTGCGTTCTTCTTGACCTCATGAATACAACGCAATTGATGGCACTGAAAAATACTGAGCGTAGCTCTTGGAAATGGCCTCCAAAGTTTGCTTGGCTTGTTGGTTTTTCCTGCATAAAATGAACTATTCTACTCGATTTTTCATAAATTCGACATGTAGTACAATGATAAACCATTTGGTTATAAAATAGTTGGTCCAGGGATTGAATCCCAACATACCCCCATTCTTGGCATCGAATTGCAAATATTGTGTATACAATCTTGGGTTAAATCTTTAATATGGTTTTAAATAAACCATATCCTAACTTTAAACCCACTTGGAGCGCATATGACATTCATGGCCTTTAAAAAATTTACACAACGTGCATATCTTAGTGCCTTGTAATATGGTTTACCATCCACTCGGCATAAACATTTGAAACCGGGTCCATATATGGTTGAACTATCCATATTATATGGTAAGGGATATTAAATATGGTTAAAATAACCATTTTACAAAGTCTTCGACCAATTTTTATATGACAACACATATTAAATCCACTTTAATGTTTTAAAGTCCTCCATATGGGTGATTCAAATATTTTAAAGTGGCATAAATCTTGGAATGATACAATATGGTTTTTAATAACCATATTATATGGCATAAATTTTGAGATATGGTTTGATTTGACCCTTTAATAAAGGGTTTTGAATGCTAGTTTAATAACAACCATTATGTGTGACCCCATGTCAACAAATCAAGTAATGACATTTTATATGGCATATATCCCGCACATTAAACTTATATCAAATAATTGTCACATGGTTTTAATTAATTTTCCACATTATTTTAACTTGTAATATGCAACCACATCAGATGCCACATGTCATGTTGCCACTTCCATGTGTCCTGCCCACAGAATTCCACAAGTCCAACTCTGCCACTGCCACATCACCCTTTGACTAGTTTGACTTTTGTTTTTACTATTTATGCAAAACTTCCGAATGCGATAACTTTTGCATATGATATCCATTTTCAAAACCGTTTATGTCGTCGAAAATATTGCGATGAGAACTTCACGATCATGTCATTTTCTTGAGCATTTGAGAACTTTGATTTTTGGCCTTCCTGGATCCATTTTGGATCAGTGCCGATCACCGAAAAGGGGCAGATATGATGGCTCCTATTCCACTACCAACGACTCTACGCCTCTTTCGCACTTCGAGCTTCGGTGATTTCTCCACAACACTTTTTCACAAATATCCTAGATCGAAGAATTGACAAATACACCCAAGTATTAAATCGACGGTCCTTAAGCTCCGATGGATGGACAATTCAGATCTCTTCTATTCGGGCTTCGACAATTTCTTTTGGTCGTCCACATGACACAACCTCTCATATCTACCGACGCCGAAACACCGAAAGGTCTCTTCTTCCTCCACGTGTCCCCTTCCTGATCAATGACTAGGATGCTTTCGAGACTTCGCGAGTTTTCTTCCTATCTGCACGACGACGCAAATTCACAGAAGTGCTACATCCCCACACTATGAGATATGTCACCACACATCCTCCTTCAACGAACGACTAGGATTGACTTTGGCCTTTGAGCCTTTGCGATTCCTCACAATGCTTCACTCTGTTTCCTTCGGAGTGTCGGACCTCCAAAATTTTGGATCTGCTACCACATGTCCTTCCTTTGATCAACGGTCCAGATCAAATCCAGACTTCGGGACTCCGGAGAAACCAAAATCCTCTTCCCTCTATTCTCCTAGAGTGTATATCCCCCGGATCTCCTAATTCGATGATGCGTGTCCTCGACGATAGATGATCCTAATGAACTTTGAGGATCCTCCACTTTGGAATCACCACTTCTAACTTCCTCTGGAGTATACAATATGCTGCCACGTGTCCTCAGGAATTGGATGACCACGATTAGCTCCGGCCTTCAAGACTTCGGGGGTCTTGACTTCTCCACACTCCAAAAATCCCGAATGCGCGAAGTTTGAAGGACTCCCCGATTAAATCTCATGCAACTCCTCTGGATCTAACGAATGTTAGATCGATTTCAAACTCTTGAATGGATCTCAACCATTGATTTCCAATCTTCGATAAATCCTCCTTTGCAATCCACACACGAATTCTGCTGAACACGCGAAGTATTAACAACTCACATGTTTAAACCCCGCGCTGCTTCTCCAAATCTAAGGGCGATGAAATATCCTTGATTCTTCCGAACATATCTCAACCGTTCGAACCTTGAAACTAACGAATCTTCTCTTCCTTAAGGATTATGATCACTATCCTTCCTGATCTTTGTTCCTTGAGTTATTTCAGACCTCTGGTGCACTCCTTGCATCCTTTAACTTGTGAGAAGTTTTTGGACTTAGAGATTTTTCTGAAAAATCTCCCTTACGCACTCCTTGCGCTCATCTCCTCTGAGACTTCTTCAACACTTAAACAAAGTTTTTTCCCGATGCACTCTTGCACATGTATTCTCTGAACTCTACTCTCCACTGAGAAATTGTGCACTCATTGCACATCAACTGTAAATTCACATTATTTCTTCTGAGCTTCTGAGTCTATCTCGACTCGACCTACGCCCTCCTTGCACCAAGAATTTCAGAAGAGAAACATTTGAAACTTACAAAAACATCAAAGGTTTCCACACTTAACCATGAAAAAAATACTCATGCATATAAGACACATAAATAGATAAAACACAGAAATAAATATCACATACATTCAATGGATTCAATAAAAGAGAAAACCATACATTTGGAATCAAATCTCTCTATTTGTATTCCTTCAATCAAGTATGTACATGAGTTTATACAACTCTCTGCAATTCACCATAAGCTTCAACAACTCTCTTAGAAACAATAAAAATAACATTCAGTTGC
>SNQJ01S0274047.1:0-11538 GCA_010110895.2 Picea sitchensis | reverse complement strand
ACATAAAGGGATTGCTTCCCATGTGTATAGAGGTATGTTGATCAGTGTCGTTGGTAGAGAAATGGCCATGTGTAGCATAAGATGGCTAGATAATAAAGGGACAACACTATTTAATGAAGATCATTGCCTGGTAGTGATAACAACAAGAAAGTAAAGAGTTGAAGAAAGAAACCAGAAGAGGAGAATCAATGCAGAAGATGTGTGAAGTGTGTGAGTGAAGTCTGTCTGAAGAAATTGCTTCTAGATAGCAAAGTGTGGGAGTTGATAATTTTTTCCATGAAGATTTGGAGTGCCAACACTACTGTTGTAGAGATTCTTACAAGTCTATGTGAAGGATAGTAGTAGTTGTGCATGATGACTTCAAGGAATACACACAACCATCTTATTGACCCCTATAAGAGATGATTTACAATTGGCATGTTAAAACCGTGCACATACCCTTGATATGGTGAGTCTTGTGAAACATGATGTGTTTGCTAGCTATTGGTGGCTTGGGTTTCAAGTCAAATTTGCTATAGTTCTGAAAGATATTATGTGGAAAAGTCAACCCACACATAAATCTTACCTAGATGTGCAAATTAGACACTGAAGTATGAAGTGTTGTTGGTGTTGTCTGATCATGGTTGATTCATTGGATATATTTCTTGTGCATGTTGGTGATGATGAAACTGGTTTGTAAACTTTGGTAATGATTAAGATAAATTTATGGTGAGAGTCTATACCAAAGTAAAGAATTTTGTTAAGATAGTCAAATATTGAGTTAAATTTCATGTCTAGGTGAGTAAGAGATCATCATAATGAATGAGAAGCTTTAAAGAAGTTATGTAGAAGATGTCGGCTTGAGAAGTTGGAGGTGCATGTTCGATGTTACTCAACACCTCAATTTAGTTATTTAGTTTATGAACAAATCTTAAGATGCCTTAAAAATAAAAATGTATGTCATGTCATTTAAATACATTGTTGTAAGTGAGGGTAGAAGAAAAGTGAGTAATTATTGTAGTGAAATTTAGTTTGGCCAACTATTGTCACAAGTTTGAGTCTATGTTGGAACTGGCCATTCCGAAATTAGACAAATTCTATTCAAAATTATTTAAAGGAACTATTGAATACCAAACATTATTAAGACACATAGTTATGTAGAAGATAAATCATGTTGAAGTGCAACAAGGAGCGAAGTTTAACAAAGATTATGCAAGGAAAGAAAAGAACAAGATGAAAGAAGAAGATATAAGCAAGAAGAGAAAGATTCATGATAAAGTATGGAAAGAGGAAGAATTTGGCAAAGATAAATGGTGAAAGACAAAGAGGGAAGACTCTTGTTGGAGAGGTAAAATAATTGAATGTAGAATGACCATGGACACCAATGATGGCTTGTGAAGGATAAAGCAGACTCCATATGAAGTGGTAAAACATAAGGTATGCATGGTGATTATATATATATATATATATATATAAGCTTGTAATTTGTTGGGAATTTAGTAAAAAAATTGGAATGCTTGTTGTACCTGAGATGAAATGTTGTAATGATGCATATGTGTTGTAGGGGGTGCATGATCAGTTGTACCCAACACCCTAAATATTTTTGGTCCAAAGATGTAAAACTTAGCCATAGGCAAGTTGAATTCCCAAGTGTTTTGTAAGCCATGTTGAGTGAGAACTACATGAATTAGTGTGGTAGCACATATAATCATGTAGCGTGTATCCCTCTTATGTATAGAGAGCTTATGTATAGAGAGGATGTGGCATCAAGTTGTTGAATCAACTATTAGGTATGAGGGTGGCAGGTGGACTCATATCTAAGCTTGATGGTGAGTTGAAGAAGTTGAATGTTCCATTAAGGGGGGAATGTGAGATGGGGTAATCTCAAAGTGTGAATTGGTTGGGACCAAGTTATGATTAATTAAGAGTTTAACATATTGATGAATGATGCATGTGATAAAGATTCCTNAGGGTAGAAGAAAAGTGAGTAATTATTGTAGTGAAATTTAGTTTGGCCAACTATTGTCACAAGTTTGAGTCTATGTTGGAACTGGCCATTCCGAAATTAGACAAATTCTATTCAAAATTATTTAAAGGAACTATTGAATACCAAACATTATTAAGACACATAGTTATGTAGAAGATAAATCATGTTGAAGTGCAACAAGGAGCGAAGTTTAACAAAGATTATGCAAGGAAAGAAAAGAACAAGATGAAAGAAGAAGATATAAGCAAGAAGAGAAAGATTCATGATAAAGTATGGAAAGAGGAAGAATTTGGCAAAGATAAATGGTGAAAGACAAAGAGGGAAGACTCTTGTTGGAGAGGTAAAATAATTGAATGTAGAATGACCATGGACACCAATGATGGCTTGTGAAGGATAAAGCAGACTCCATATGAAGTGGTAAAACATAAGGTATGCATGGTGATTATATATATATATATATATATATAAGCTTGTAATTTGTTGGGAATTTAGTAAAAAAATTGGAATGCTTGTTGTACCTGAGATGAAATGTTGTAATGATGCATATGTGTTGTAGGGGGTGCATGATCAGTTGTACCCAACACCCTAAATATTTTTGGTCCAAAGATGTAAAACTTAGCCATAGGCAAGTTGAATTCCCAAGTGTTTTGTAAGCCATGTTGAGTGAGAACTACATGAATTAGTGTGGTAGCACATATAATCATGTAGCGTGTATCCCTCTTATGTATAGAGAGCTTATGTATAGAGAGGATGTGGCATCAAGTTGTTGAATCAACTATTAGGTATGAGGGTGGCAGGTGGACTCATATCTAAGCTTGATGGTGAGTTGAAGAAGTTGAATGTTCCATTAAGGGGGGAATGTGAGATGGGGTAATCTCAAAGTGTGAATTGGTTGGGACCAAGTTATGATTAATTAAGAGTTTAACATATTGATGAATGATGCATGTGATAAAGATTCCTGGAGAACGAGTGAGTATAGGGGATGGTACCCATGCATCTCGGCAGATGGATTGTTTTTTATATGGACATCAATGATCAATTGTTTACAGATACAAGAAGAAAAATAAAAAAGCATACCAAGTTAATCAGTTTTGTGCAGGAACAAAAGGAATTGGAAGAAAGTTCAAGGATGAAGCCCATAGTGAAGAAATCCAAAGAGAGTGTGTGCATTGTAATTTCGTTTTCCCATCATGATTGTTCATGGTCAGCCGAAACCACTAGTGTGTGAGGTTCATAGTTAGTCGAAACCACTTGTATGCAAAGTTTGTTGTCAACTAGAAACTACTTGGTGTGATGGTTTGTGGTCATCCAAAACCACTTGAACATTGTAATGGTTAGGGGTAAGCTGCAAAATCCTAGGCGATTTATGATGAGGGGAAGCCAGTAAAATGAAGCAACACACTATAGCCCAACCATATGAAGATAGACCCTAAAGATGGCGATACGACTCTCACCTGACCAAATAGATATTAAGACAAGTACTAGTTAAGGGAGAGTATTGGAATATGTAACTCCTACTTGTCTTAATAATGTGCGAGGAGATTATGTTTGATGATATACTTTCTTATTAAGAGGTAGAGAATATGAATTCTTTGAATCTATTATTTAGGAGGTTTTTTTTTTCCATGAGAAAAAATACGCTTTATATTCATAAGGATATAAAAATATACAAATCTATCTTCGCAAAGACGAAAAACATGAGGGAGTACTATGCTTGTGAATCGTTGCAGTCCATACTATCAGAAATTTATGTTCCTTGACGCTACTGAGATCGGCTTCCAGATCAATGGGTAAGCAGCAAATAAAACAAAAGGTGGCAGAAATCAAAGTTTGATCATGATGGCAGGTCCTTCATTACCATCCTCCCACTTTGTAAAACAAATTTGGCCCGGTGGCAAATGCAAAGATTTTTTAGAAAGGGTATCTGCCTCGCTGTTCTCCTCTCTATAGATGTGAGAGAAAGAGAGCTTTCTAATCAAGTGGGTGGCTTCTTGGGTTCTCTCTTTCCAGCTTTCAAGGGCCACCACATGGAAATATGCTTGACCGCTCAGCCAATCAATAATAATTTTGGAGTCTCTAAGGAGTAAAAGCTCATCGGTGTGCAGGCGACTTGCCAGAATGAGAGACGCCCACGCTCCCAAGAGTTCTGCCTTCATGTTAGTTCCTTGTCCACAATTTAGAGTCCAACGGAAGCACGAGTGTGAGTTTAGAGCGATTTTCCCTCCCGCCCCACAAAGTGAGCCTCCTTGTTGAGCCGCTCCGTCGAACCAGGCGACAACCCTGTCAAGTGGAATTGCAAAATTGTGTCTGCTGGGTGGTGGATCCGTTGACTGTTTCCTTTGTAATGCCGCCTCAACAAGAATTAAATTAACCACTCTATGTATCGAAGGAGACTTCTCATCAAAAAGTGCAGAGTTTCTGGCCTTCCAGACCTGCCAGCAGAGAAAGACTGGAAACATTGCAAGGTTCTTATTATCACCAATCCAGTTTCGGAAATAGTTGGGCACGCTGGAACCTGTCCAAGTCGTGGTGAGATTTAGCGTTGGAGTTAAAAGCTGCCACACCGAGCGGATGAAAGAGCACTTGTTGAAGATGTGGGGGATTGTCTCGCTGTGTTGTTTACATAGGATGCAGCGGCTAGGCCCCTCCCATCCACATGCTTGTAGGTTCGCCCAAATCAGAAGCTTGTTTTCAATTTGCAACCAAACGAATAGTTTTAGCTTGACTGGACAGTCTTCCTTCCAAATCTTCTGGCACCAGCTAGCATTAATTTGAGACCAGAATTTTTCAGCTAAAGCCTGATAAACGTTTTTAGCAGTGAGTGTGCCAGAACAATCCCCTCCCGTCCACATGAGGGTATCTGGCCTCTCTTGTAGTCGAATGCCCGCGTCTGCCAACAGCTGAGTGAAGTCGTCCCATTCACGTTTTAAAACTGATTCCAGCTGGAGATCCGTGCCACTGAGCCAATGTTCGCCCAATTGTTCACCACTAGACGGAGAGCTGAATTGATGTAAGCAAAATAAGCTCTTACTATGAAGGTGTGCCAGAAGTGGAGGAGAAACCATGGCATGTCTGCCCAATCCCAAAATGTTTTCTCTGCCTACTTCAATCAAGTAACCATTGCCTGGGTTCCAAGAAATCCACTGAAGAATGATCAGAAGGGACTTTGAGAGATGTTTCCAGGTTTGAGAGCCGCTGGTGGGTCGCTCCGAGGCAGATCTGATCCAGATGTGAACCGGTAAATGTGGAAAGTACTTGGCTTTGATCACCTTACTCCAGAGGCCGGGTTTCATTAGAATTCTCTAGAAGGTGTTTGTCGAGAGCACCCTATAGAAGAAAGGCAAATTTCTAAGACCCCAACCACCCATCAATTTTGGTTTTGAAATTACGTCCCATCTGCAGAGGTGATAACCTGAATTCTTCTTGCTGCCGGTCCAGAGGAAGGTAAAGATAAGTTGACGAAGGGTCTTCAGAACAGAAGCCGGGATGTGAGCTAATGCCATCCAGAAAACCAGAAGGCTTTCCAAGACGGCTTTCATGAGAACATATCTTCCTCCCAAAGAGAGCATTCTGTTACACCAATGATGAATTCTGCTTTCAAATTTGTCAATAAGCCAGAGCCAGTCATTATTTGAATAGCTAGAAGATTTTATAAAAAAGACAAGGTAGGAAAACCCTTCCGCTAGCTCGAGTGAAGCAAAGCCGAACAACTCTTTTAAATCTGATTGTAAAATATCCTGAGCATTCGATACTAGGAAGACAAATTTGTTGATATTGGTCTCCAATCCAGAGGCAGAGCAAAAGGTGTTAATGATAGAGTGTATGATGGTCCATTCAACAAGATTGGCCGAAGTCAAGATCAACACGTCATCTACAAAAAGGATATGCAGGATATGTGTCAGCCCCGAGACTTTTATCCCTGTTAGATGNTTTGAGTAAGATGCTGAGTCCTTCCAGGATCAAAATGAAAAGAAGAGGTGAGAGAGGGCATCCCTGTCGGAGCCCTCTCTCACAGTGAAAAGCTTTGGTAGCTTCCCCATTGATTAGAATAGCAAGGGTGGCCAAGGATATGCAGCCCAAAATCCAATTAGTTATAATTAATCCGAAACCACACTGTAGAAGAATAAGATGCAGAAAGTTCCAGTTAATGCAGTCGAAGGCCTTTTTAAGGTCCGCCTTTAGAAGAATGGCCTGTTGTTTTTTTTTCTTTATACTGTGGATGCATTCTTGAGCGACTCCAATGACGTCGAGAATTTGTCTTCCTTTTAGGAAGCCGAGTTGTTCATCGAAAAGTGCCCGAGAAAGAAAGGGACGGATTCTTCTGGCGATGATCTTAGAGATTAGTTTGTAACACAGATTACAGAGTGATATAGGACGAAAGTCTTTAAACTGCCTGGGAATATTTGATTTCGGAATCAAAATAATAAAGGTATTGTTTAGCTGAGAATTTACCACCCCTCTGGTTCTAGCATCCTCCACGACGTCCCGAAGATCCTGACACATAATATCGAAAAAATGGAGATATAATTCAACCGACCACCCGTCGGGTCCAGGGCTCTTTTCTTTTTTGAAGCCACTGAGAACCACTAACAGTTCCTCCTTTGTACAGGGAGATTCTAAAGCTAAAGTATCCTCGGTTGTAACCATCTTTGGGAAGAGGCTTGCTAACTCTATCTGAGCTGCTAGTCTAGGAGCAGAGGCATCCTGGAAAAAAACTTTAAAATGGTTGAAAGTAGCTGCTTTGATATCTTCCTGTGAATGGTGTAGAGTACCGTCCTCATCTTCTATATCCCAAAGCTGCTTTTTAGAGTGACGAGAGATGGCAATACGGTGAAAGAAACGAGTATTTTTGTCCTCGCCAGCCAGCCAGAGCATTCTGCTTTTCAAATGCCATCTCTCCTCATCTTCACGAAGAAATTTGTTACGAGCTTCCTCTAGACCGTGAATTTTAAAGTCAATGTCAGTGCTGGCAGTGTCCTGGATATTTTCTCGGAGAAGGACTTCCATCTCCTGTTCAATTCTGTTTATGACAGCCTGTTCCGATTTATTTTTTCCTTTTAACCATTGTAATGTATGAACTTTTAATCTGGAAAGTTTACTTACCAGATTACCTTGGGGATCGCCAGGAACCGTATGGGATGTGTCTGTCCAAACCGATCTGACCAAGCTGTTAAAAGAATCCTCCCTCAGCCATTGCGGATTGAACTTGAAAGGATGTCCAGCACCGAAGCGACCCACACCTATCTGTAAGCAAATGGATGCATGGTTAGAAAGGAAAGGGAGATTTACCCAAGCTCGAAAGTTGCGGGATGGCGAGAGAAACTCCTCTACAATTAAAAAACGTTCAAGTCTCTTGGCAATGCTAGCTGGTCCCTGTCTCCCATTTTTCCAAGTGGGTAAAAGCTCAACTGGCTTCAAGTCGACCAAGGAGTTTTTGTAAAAAATATGATTAAAAAAGATCAGGAGTGGGTTGATCAACGCCTTTTCACCCCACATTTCCTTGGGACTGGTGGTTAGATTAAGATCTCCAGCGAGGATGAGATTCTTTGCCGCCAAAAGCCCGAGATCATCAAGTCGCTCCCAGAAAACTTTGCGGTCAACACAAGGGCCATAGACGTTGAGCAGATTGATATTAGATTTTAGTTCAAAACAGGTCCCGGAAAGTAGAATCCCCCCAGGACTGAGCATCGGCAAAAAATCAAAGAGGGAGGGGTCCCACGAGGCCAGAAGGCCGCCCGAGTTACCCACAGAACTTGCAGCACAGGTCATCCAGCTTGGACGGAGCAGATGCATGAAATCCCTAGCTGCAGAAGCATCCACTAGTGTTTCTTGAAGAAAGATGATTGACAGATGAGTCTTCTCCAGGAGTCTTCGCATGGAGGCGAGTTTCAGGGGTCCTCCAACCCCTCTTATGTTGAGGGATAGAAGAATCATGGTTTACCTCGAGCTAGGGATTTTAATCCTCTAAGTGCCCCTTGATTTGTAATAGTAGCTGAAGTGCCCGATGCCGAAGGTCCAGTCAGAGTCTTTTTGCGTGCACTGCGGGTTTTTAAAGGCGAAAGTTCAAGCCCAATACCTCTTGACCAAGTGGGATCCCTTCCAGGTGATGGTTTACCGTATGAAGAAGATGGAAGATCAGATGGAGGAAGGGTGGGTTGAATAAGAGATTTCCCATGATAGGTATGGATGGGTATCGAATCGAAGGGAAGAAGGGGAGCTGGGGTAGCATCCAGAACATGGTTTCTAGTTGGAGTTCAGATTGGCTCAGCTCAGAGTAACCAGGTAGAGTGAACGGATCTGGTGTTTCATCTATGACTGCTGTAGGATGGAAACCCGAAACCCCTGCAGATGGATCAGGTGGTGTTAACAGTTGAGGTGTAGGTGATGGATGAGAGATGGTGGAGCTGTCTGTTGGAACTGGCTCGGTTGGTGTTGGCAGGGAAGGGGGAAATAAGGGTGGAGGGTCAGGCTTTACAGGAAGAGAGGCTGTGGGTTCAAAAAAAAAGATTTTGTCAGCCTACTCATTGATGAAAAGTCTATCCCAGGATGAGAAGGTATTGAAAAGTGAGGGACAATGTTGATGGATCTTACCTACTACAGTTTCATAAGATGGATTGAAGTCCCTCCGTGGGAAAGGTGCCCCCTCCGCAAGCTGATTGGGTGAAGAGATGTATCCATCAAAAGTTGGCTCCTCCGCCGGATCCAAAACGATTTCAGGTGGGGGGAACTTTGAGTAGTCTCTTCTCAAATGTCCAGTTCTGCGGCAGAGAGAGCAGCGAAACGGAATGCCTAAGTAGTCCAAACGCTGAGCTATCAGTTGACTGCGCCAATCGATCTCCAAAATTTCAGGTAGTCCAGCCTGGATGTCGATTTCCATGTAAATCCTCGCCATTCTTCTGTCTGATGCAGCTAGTGAGTTTAAATCCACCCTTAGAAAACGGCCTAAGGAGGCCCCGATAAGTTCGAGCGCTTGCTGGTTCCAGAGTTGAAGTGGGAGACCTGGTAGAAGTTCCCAGATATGCTGATGGCTAAAGAACTCCGTGGAAGGATTGAAGACGAGTCTCCATCGTTTGAGCATGAGGCTTCCCCCATCGAAGGCCCAAAATCTTTCCAGGATAAGGGCAGTGTCCTCTGGTTTTCTGAAGATAAAACCAAGCCAGCCTTGTTGAAGCAAGTGAATCTTGGGTAGGTATCTGAGGAGCGGTTTCCAGTGGTTTGCAATCCAAACATCAAAGTTCTGCTTACATTTCTCTTTGTAAGCTAGCCTCCCAACTAAGGCACACAGGGCCAGGTTGCAGGCTTCTGAAAGTCCTACATCCATTCCAAGAATGAGCTTGGGATGTCTAAGTTTAGGCTTCCAAACTTTTTGCAGACGTTTATGGGTGCCTTATTTAAGAGGGGTAGGGCCTAGCTTAGAGTGCCTCACATCGTGTCCACTTTCAAGCTGTTCGATCCCTTCAAAGCTCCGCTTTTGATTACCAGGAAGATGAGCTCCTTCAATAGTAGCCTGTGAAGTATTCTCAACAGTGGCTGGAGATACAGACTGGGAAATCGGGTTTGCAGCAGTAGATGGATGTGTGGGGCCAAGGATCAAGTGCACAGGTGCGACAAACCGTCTAGAAGTCCGAAAATGGTTAGTGCAAAGATCATCAATCGAGGCCAACAGTGCCGGATGGTCCCATGGGTCTCCCATGCTCCCTGCAGAGGGGTCCATGCGTTTTGGCTCCCTCAAGAAGCTTCTAAAGAGTCAAACTGAGGCTAAAGTAGGAGAGAAAACAAAAGGACTACTGGAGCAGTCAGTGAGGAGGGGAAGATGCGTCAGGGGTCCCCATCCTAACTGGAAGGTCAGAGGGAAAGCCGATAAGAGCTAAAAGTGGAGAAGAGCGCACCAGTAAGTCATGGAAGGGTAGTCAGAGAGCTTCAGAAAGGGACCAGGTAGAAAAACAGAGATCTAGGAAATAACAAAACAGAGCAAAATGACAGATCTTATACCAAGACAGACTCGGGGAAGAGTGTAGGTAGCCAAAAGGGAAGAGACGTGGCTGCATCGAAGAGTCACCCTGGTAAATAGAAAAAACAAACCTCCCCAATGCACCATGTGCTATATTAGCAGCAAAACTACACCAAATCATAACAGAGTCAGTGCTTCCATAGGCGACGATAGCTCACAAAGGCCGCAGAATAAAACCTCCGCCCAGACCATCACAAGGGAAACTTCCAGGGTCGTCAATGGTGCTACAGGTGCTAAGCAGAGTCTTGTCTATCATGGGCGCCAAAATCCATCAGTGGAAACCAGATTCAAATCTCGTCATCGTCCGCCATCGGCGAACATACCCAACTATTAGGAAACCTGAGAATCAATCTCTTATTTAGGAGGTTGTTAGATAGTTGGTTGTGAGAGAAATTCTCTCCAACTAAAAATCCAAGATTGGTGTGTGGTTGCTAAATATTCTATAACTAAAATGATGTAACTATATTTAGATCAACCTTAATATATATAAATGTATACTAATTTGATATAACATTAATGAACTGAATTTTGTATATACAACCATGTTTACTTTCATATATATATATATTAAAACTAATGTATTGTGAAAATTAGTTTTTTTTTTTATAGCTTATAACCAGCACACAAATATTTTTTAATACTAATAAAAACTTAATGCATCAACAATTATTGCATAATAACACCACAAGACAAACATTCATTTCTTCGAAAATCTTTTGTAACAATGGTGCGTGTGAAGCTCGTGTCCCAAGCATACTAAACATTAACTAGATTCCAAAGGAGTCATTTTCCGCCAGCACAATGGCTGGTTTGAGCTCTCCACTGAAGTGGAAAGATCATCGAACGATGGTGTGTGTGAGGCTCTCAAGCATACGAAACATTTACTAGATTCCAAAAGAGTCACTTTCCGTTGGCACAATGACTTAGATTACTTGGTATTTGAGGTCCAGTGAAGTGGAAAGGCAATGGAGAGTCATAATTTTTATTTAATAGATTTTGTAAAAATTGATATTATTATAAATTGAGTATTTTTTTAATAATTTTTTATCAAAATTAATATTGATGATGACGATGATTAAAATTCATTTTATTGAGATAAATTGTTTTATTAGACCTTAAAAATGTAAGAGATTATTTTCATTTATTTAAAATTGTATTTCTATGTTAAAAAAAATTAAGAAGAGTTTGAAGATCACCATAATTTTAATGACTTAAGAAGTTTAGGAAGTTAAGAAGATATGTAATGTGAAAAATATTTTTAAATTAATATTTAATATTTTGAATGAATATTTTTAAATTAATAACTTGAAATTAATTAATAATATTAAATATTCTTTGACTTGATAGATAACCTTTTATTTTATTTTATAATTTATATAATTTTACATTATATTCCCATAATAATAACATGTCTCTAACATGTTTCTTATGTAGAGACATGTCTATTCATAAGTGATTAATTTAACAGACATGTCTATTCATAAGTGATTAAATAGATTTTACTTTTTGTTATTTAGAAATAAGTGGATTTTTTGGAAGTGAGTGAATTGTATTTTTTAAA
>SNQJ01S0274046.1:0-11538 GCA_010110895.2 Picea sitchensis | reverse complement strand
GACACATGCGCCAAGAACCTCCTTTCTTCAGAACCATGACCACATGAGAAGAACTGGGGCTTGTACTAGGGTGGATAACACCTGCGTTGAGTAGTTGTTGAACCATTTTCTCAATTTCATTTTTTTGGGAAAAGGGGTGACGATAGGGATGGATATTGGGAGGGAGGATTCCTGGTATAAGGGGAATGGAATGATCATGAACACCTTGGGAAGGTGGGAGTCCCTAGGGAGTGGAAAATACCACTTGATGTTTAGAGAGGATGGATTGGAGGTCTTGCAACATAGAGGGTGTTTCAGTTGCCTATATGGCATGGAGTTGAGAAATAATGTTGGAATGACCTTTTTTTAGAATCTTTTCCATGCGATAGGAACTAATGATCTTCGGTGAATCGACGATGATGCCTTGGAACT
The DNA here is from genome assembly GCA_010110895.2 of Picea sitchensis. NCBI lineage: Eukaryota > Viridiplantae > Streptophyta > Pinopsida > Pinales > Pinaceae > Picea > Picea sitchensis. The sequence continues at coordinate 11,127 of SNQJ01S0274046.1, read as the reverse complement.
TATGTTCTTGGCCCTCCTGGTCGAGTTTCATGGTTAATTCCTTGAAATCCATGAGAATGGGACCCAAAGTCCTTAGCCAGTCTGCACCCAACACAATGTCACAACCACCCATGTAGATAGCAAGCATATAAAATTTCAGGTGGTAGTCACCAATTTGGAGATGCACATTTTCACAACGCCCTCCACATCTCATGGAGCCGCCATTGTCAATCATGATTTGGAAATTATTGAGTGCATGGATATAACAATGAGTTTCTTGGGCAATGCAGCGATGAATAAAATTATGGGTGCTTCCACTATCAACCAGAATGATGACCTTCCTATGATTGATGTAACCAATTAGATTGAGGGTTTGGGGAGCAGAGAAACCAGTGATATCATTTAGGGAAATGACCGGTTCTACTTCAAGAGGGTCTAAGGGAGGGGTTATGTCCATTATTTAAGGTGACTTAGACGCAAGGGGAGTTTCAACATCCTCTTCTGAAACATCCTCCGAGATGGCCATAAAAATCTTTTGTTCCTTACACTTGTGGCTTGGAAAATATTTGTCATCACAATTATAACAAAGGCCTTCGAGTTTGTGTTCGACCATTTCAGCTCTGGTCAATTTTTGGATCTTTAGTGGAGCAGAGGGAGTAGTGGGATTTACTGGTTTAGTGTGAGGAATAATGAGGGGTTTCCGGTTTTGAGAATATACAACCTGTTGTGATTCTTTATCTCTTTTAGTATCCTCCACCCAACTTTGAGGCCGATCCATAAGGACATGGGCACAAATCTCATCCTTGAGGCCACTGATAAAACATTCTCAGAAAAAGGCATCATATATGCCCTCTGTCCGAAAAGTAAGTGATCAAAAGAAGCTATAAAGTGTTCCATTGTTCTTGATTGTTTCAACTTTGTCAAACATCATAAATGGTTGGTGTCAGTGTCAAAGCGTTCATAAATATCTGCCACAAAGTGTGTCCAAGCAATATACCCTTGACGAGAGGTTTTTCTCCATTGCCAATGTTCTTGATCTAAATGGAGAACACCATACCGGAGTTTGGCCAAGTCATGTGTAATTTTGTATAAAGAGAAATAATGTTTGATTTGGGTTACCCAACCAGTGGGATGTGAGCCATCAAATTTGGTCACATCCACCCATGAAAGGCATAGGTCACGCTGAAAGTGATGGTGCTGAAAATTATGGGAATGAGAGAAAGTTTCAACTTCGGTATGTGGGGTTGGGTTAGATAAAGGGTTATCTGCAACGATAAGCAACTTGGTGTAGATCATCAAAACAACATATTCAAGCTGGGTAGTCATGTCTTGTTTAAGCTCCTTGATTGAGGCAGCGATGGAGGACTGCATGGTTGTATTGATGGCGACAACATTGGCATTGAGCTATTTCACTTCTTGTTGGGTCTCTGTAAAATTAGATTGCAAGGTATTACAGTGAGCTTCCAAGTCTTGGCTACGGGTATGGGCCATGATGACGAGGGAAGAAAAATGGGGTGGGTGGGGTCAAAACATTTGCTGAAAAATGATATGTATGAATTTGATAAGGGCACAGAGATAAATCCAATGGAATAGATCTCAAATAATGGTGCACAAATTTACAGACTTTTTTTTTTTTTTACACCTGCGGAGTTATACTCCAGTCTAAAGAATATTGCAGTGATGAAATGACCAAATGTTTAACTAGGAAGAAATTTGTAGTGATTTGGCAACCTGAACACAGTTGCATGGAAATAGATCTTGTCTGTTTTATTTATTTTTTTGTTTCCGTCCCCAAGGGTTAGGTTTTCAAGGGTTCTACAGACAAGGGTTTTCCCTGTTCTATAGCTCTCTGATATACATGCAGGGTCCAACAATAGTACTTGGCCCAATATCTCAGGGCACTAACTAAGGAGGCTAGACCATGCCCTTAGTCATACTACCCGACTACCCAGGTACTAGAGAGTATCTTCCCGAGTGTTTTTCTCAGTGGCACTATAACAGTCAAGTGGTCGATCAGTTTATCTACAGAGGGCTTCAGGAAATCTAGGTTGATCCGTAAAGAGGTGCTCTCTGATGCGCTACCACCCAAAGGGGTACCAACAGGGGTTACAAGGGTGGCCAACATATGTGTGCTTAAGAACCACTTGTATTTCTTGCATGTATGAATCCCTCAATCACGGGTTTATGCGCGTAATGATAGATCTTTGTGGCTTAAATACATAGGAATATTCCTCTACCCTAAAAAAAAATTAACCCACAATTTTCTGCCAAGGAAAGTCCTTTGATACCACTTGTAATATTCCAGATATAAAAAGTATGCATAACATAAATAAAATGATAGAAATGGCAGATGAACAACAATATAACCAGAATAACACCACAATAATACTGAAATGATAACAAAATAACACCATAAAGAGCACTTCGATTATTGAGAGCAATGTTCATGGGCCTCTTCGAGGGGGCAACCTCCAGTCAAACAGAGCTCTATTACAATATTATCCAAGCTAGGGTTCACATACCCTCGACTTCTATTTATACTAAATATGTCTATCAAGACCATCTAGAGGAAGATCCTTCTAGAAGCAGAAGCTTCTATTAGGTCTTATTACATTCTATTTATTCTACCTTATTGCAAGGCCTTATTAATATTGACCTTTATTACATCAGAATACACTGTTCTACTTACGTAAGGGGTTAGGTCCCTAACAAAGCAACAATTGTGTCTTTGTCCATGCCATTGACCATGTTGATCCTTTCAATTGTAAGTCGTTTGTTAGCAAATGACCATACAATCCTTAATATGATTTATTGACTTGATATTTGCAAACTTCACTAATAAAAAATATATTAATTGGGAAAGAAACTATAAATTAAAACTTATTTTCATAAAATGTAACTCATGAAAATTGATAAGTTTATAACTTTATATATTTTTGAATTATATAGAAGTTATATCTTGCACTATAAGAAATGTCATTTTTTCACTCTACATTTACATTACTTCAAAGAAAAAATGCATATTGTAACATCCCCTCTATAATCCCCATTTTAATTAATTCTTATGTAAACATAATATGTGGCTATGACCAAACAATGTAATATGCGAATTGTATTTCCTTGTTTTACTAATAAAAATGTGATGCCAACTGCTAAGGGGACATGGACAAGAGATGGGGGCTGAATTAATTCACAAGAGAGGGGAGTGTCTAGGATAATGTCCAATAGGAGTCCAAGGGGGAAATTACCCATGCATATTAATTTAACCCATTTTCCTAAATTTTCTATTTGTATATGAACCTTCCCATTATGATTGAGTGTTCTCAAATCCAATAATTGAATACATGTAAGAGAGTGGGTGTGAGTGGTCACATCCCAAAGTTATTGCGCACATGGGGGATGAGTACAATCATCTTGGGGAAGAGTGTGAGTCAAGAAAGGCAAGCCAAAGAGAGAAAATTTGTATGGGTTGGGACAACAATTTTTAGACATAGAGTTTTGGTGCATGAGAGAAAGGAGAGGGAAAGAAATAGAGATTGAAGTTGTTGCAGCCATGGAGGGAAGATTCTAGAGCACGATGGAGTGTAATTGGAGCCAATTGGACCTAGAAAACTGAAGAGCTAGGTTGTTAGTCCTGAAGAGTGAACTCCTGGGTGAGTTGCACTAAAAAAACAAGTGGTTGTTGTTGGTTTGTTGATCGTTTTCCTAGCAACAATTTCCCTTGAGTTCCCAACCGAGAGATTCCTAGTTACCCGTGTTAGAGAGAACCCGGTAAACGAATGGGATGCTCAAGGGACCGGGATCAGTGAAGGGGTACATTCCTTGGGTTGGACAAGTCAAGAGGAAAAAAGATGGTGGAAAATCAAGATAGTTGTAGGAGAATATCAGTTGGACTAATATTTTTATGAGCTATGAGTGGACTATGAGATACCACCCTCTTTTGTGGATTGCTAGTCATCTGGGATCTTTTCATTGATGTGACTTATTAAAGAATTGTATTAAATGAGCATAAAATGAAGTGCACCATAAAGAAGGAATAACTCAATAATGAAGAGACATATGCATCAAATATGAACACAAAAAAACTTTATAACAGAGTTCGTCCCTGATGGAATACGTCTTCGAGTCCTTCTCTCAAATGGGTAGGTCTTTTTATTAACTCGGCAAAATAATTTGGAGAAATACATAAGTACACCTCATTTTGGAGTTAATTTGTAGAAGCTTTGCCTAGATTAGAAAACATACAACACCACTGAATTCGTGGTGTTGAACTACCCAAAAATGAAGGTCTCCATGCCTCGATCTGAGTCTGGCACTTCCAGGCCCTTGAGAAAAATTTTCTCGATTTCCATGCCTGCAGTATGCATTAATGACTGTCCTTTACATAATTTTTCGTGCCTTGGTCTCCCCCTTATGCATTGGTGAAAACACTTTTTAAACTAAAAAGGGGGCGGACTTGACCGTTTCACCCAACGATTGGCAGAGGTATTATTAGGCGCTTGTATTGGGGGAGGTCTCAGGGTCAATCCCACGGGCCTCCTCCCCTTGTCTTGTTTTTTTTTAATCGTGGAAAGTTTCTTTGCTAACTTTGGAAACGACGATAGATTTGGCAGAGTGTGTGATAAAAGTGTTGGATTGGGGGTTGGCGCCAGCCAACCCCACCAATATATATTTTTTATTTTTCGGTTGTTGGTCCTCATTGGGTGTTTCCCCACTGCCATGTGGCAGCCCATGACTAAGCCATGTCACCACTCCTGTACCATCAGCACCACGTCATCCCTCCTACTCCATCATCTTGCCACATCATCTGACAGGTGGTTGTACGGTCTTCCACATGGCTATACAGACTGCCATGTGGCACCTTCTCATTGGTAAATGAATTTGACCAAAAAAAGTCCAAAATTAGTGACACGTGGCAACCTCTAGTGCTGCCACATCATCATGTTGACATCAGCATGAAACGTGTCATCCTTTGTGTGTGCCACATACCCTGTACAAATGATGATGTCATTCATACTGATGCTGACGTCAGCAATATGGATGCTGACTCATTCCTGTTGACTGGGCTAGGTTGACCAAAACTTTGACCGTGAATATTGTTTGATCCGTAACTCCATTTGACAAGTCGTTTACGCCGTTGGAAATCTTGTGACATGCTCTTTGCAATGATGCCAATTTCGCTATGTTTTGAGGATTTTGAATTTTTTCCCTTTCTCTGTCTACTAAGGCCATTTTGAGCTTCCTAAGTTGCTTCTGTGAATTCTGAGTTATCCTTAGTCTCCTCTGGATCCTTTTTGGATCACGCCTTCCCACTTAGATATTTTTGGACCACCAAAATATTTCATCAATCAACAAATAAGTGAGGGAAGAGTTCCCTCACCTTGTCCTTCTTAATCCACTTTGCCTTGCTTGGATGTGTTCCCTTTAATCCCACTTGAAGATAATCAACATCATCCCTGCGTGAAGTCCTCATCCTTATGTCCAAGATGATATCTTCCTTTAACTCATCCAAGTAATCAAGAGAAAAATCATCAACGGAAGGTATTGAAACTTCCTCACCCTGATCCATGATCATCAGAGGCTAAAAAAGTTTCAATTTTTCTACATTTACAACTGAGTAGATTTGCATATAAGGTGGAAGATATAGATGAAAATAATTGGTACCACTTTTCTCAAAAATAGTGAAGGGTCCATAGAGGATGGGCTTGAGTTTCTTTCCTTCACCCTTCAATCTCTCCTCATTGATGTGAAGCGTTACCTGGTCTCCAACCTGGAACTGATGATCAACCCTGCGTTTTTCATGCCAGGATTTATATTGTGCTTGAATTTTCTCCATCTGTTCTCTGACTTCTTGGTGTACCTGTTGGATCCTCTGAATGAACTTGTGGGCCCTGTCTTCATTTCTTTCTTCATATGAATTGACATATCTCCCATACATCAAGTCTAAAGGGACCTTAGGAAAATACCCAAAACATGTCTCGAAAGGAGAAAACTGAGTGGAGGAATGCAAGGCTCGATTGTAAGCATGTTGTAGATAGGTTATTTGTTCATCTCGTAACTTGGGATGCTTGATGTAGTAGCCTCAAATAAAAAGTACCATTGTTCAGTTAACAACCTTTGTCTTTTCATCGGTCTGTGGATGGAAATAAATACTCCTCTTCAACTTGGTGTCCATCATTCTCCACAAGCTTGTCCAAAAATACCCAAGGAATCGAGTATTTCAATCCAAGATAATGGATGTGGGTAACCCAAAGTAAACCCAAACATACTGAACGAAGAGATTAGCAGTCTTATCAGTAGTGATATTCTTTTTACTTGGCATCAAGATACACATATTTTTGAACCTATCCACTATAAGATACAAATAGTCATGACCCCTTTTCGACATTGGTAAACTCCCTACAAAATCCATGGAGATACTTTCCCATGGATGGGATGGAACAAGAAGTGGTGAGTATAGCCCCAATTTTCTATTAGTGGGCTTACAAGAAGAACACATAACACACCCCTTTACATATTTAGTTACAATTGATTTCATCTAAGGCCAGTAACAAAACCTCTGCAGATGAGCCATAGTTTTTCCTACCCCAAAATTCCCAGACCCAAGAGAAGTGTGAGCTTCTCATATTACATGGACTTGTTCACTTGTAGGAATACATAACTTTCCAAGATGGTAGAGTATTTTTCCCTGCAGACAATACTTCTCTACCTGTGCACCATGGGTTAGCTTCTCAAATACTTCTTTAAAATCTTCATCAATGACATATTATTCCACATATCTATCATGAGATAAAGAAGCATTCTTTAAAATAATAGAATCAATAATAGGAGGTCTAGAAAGCATATTAGCTACCTTGTTACTTGTACCCTTTTTGTTTTTTAAAGAAAACCCCTCCACTTGTAATGTCGATATTTTTGCAACTTGGTTTGTTCTTGGAGATACTGTAAGGGTTGGTGATCTGTATGTTTGATTTTTTCCTTCCCTAACAAGTAGTGCTTACATTTCTTTACACTTTGAACTAATGCATACAACTGTTTATCATATGTAGGATAGTTAAGAACAACTTGGTTAAAATTTTTAGAGTGGTAACAGATAGGCTTACAGTATTGCATCAATACTACACCCATGGCGTATCCACTGGCATCTGTCTCTATCTTGAAATTTTGTTGAATATTCGGTAGTTCTAATACTGGTGAAGTATTGATCTTTTCCTTCAAAGTCTCTAAAGATTTTTGTTGCTTTCCTCCCCACTGAAAAGTGTTCTTCACACTGGTTAAGGCATCAAAAGGAGATGCAATAAAAGAGAAGTTTGAAATGAATCTCCTCTAGTACTGGACTACACCTAAGAAGCTTTGTACTTCGGTTACACTTTTGGGCTCAAGCCAATTTACAATTACATCAATCTTGGAAGGATCAATTTTCAATTGTCCTCCTCCTACAATATGCCCTAAGTACATAAGTACAGTCTTACCAAATTCACATTTGGACAATTTTACATACAAATTTTCCCTTTGAAAAGTATCCAATACTTGCTTTACATGCCTTACATGATCATCCCAAGTCCCACTTAATATAAGAATGTCGTCTAAATATAAAATCACAAAATCATCTAGAAATTTCCTGAATACATCATTCATCACACGCATGAAGGTTGTCGGAGCATTACAAAGGCCAAACGACATAACTAACCAGTCAAACAATACATGTTTGGTTTTAAAGGAATTTTTCCATGCATCCTGTTCTACAACTCTGATCTGATGGTATCGACTGCGCAAATCCAACTTAGTGAAATAAACAACATTCTTTAATTGATCAAGTAAATCATCTATACGAGGAAGAGGGTATCAATTTTTCACTGTGATTTTATTTAAGGCTCGGTAATCGACACACATTCTCCATGTCCCATCCTTATTTGGTACCATCATGATCGGAGAACCACAAGGAGATGAGGTGGGCTAGATGACCCCTTGATCCAATAATCCTTGTACCTTCTTTTTGATCTCTTTCATCTCTACAACTGACATCCTGTACATACCCACATTAGGAAGAGGAGAATCCTACTGAAGATGTATTTAATGTTGGATTTCCCTCTTAGGACGTAATCCATATGGTTCTTGGAAAATATCATCATACTTATAAACAATATCAATTAATTATGTCTTATGAGAAGGATCACATCCTTGGAAAGCATTGGATGCTCCAACATCCTTTTCCCTTACGACCATGAGTACATATCTCTTATTAGTGTTTATGAGTCTCTTCATTTGTCCTTCACTAACAAGTGTTGTGTTTACCTTCATGTTGTGGGCTCTAACAATATATTCCACTCCCCCTTTAGTAAGGTGACATTTGCTCTCATGACAAAATAAAAATGTTTTTCTATCATAAAGATAAGGATTCCCTAGCATTATGCCACATATATCAAGTGATACAACATCCAAATCCACTTCATCAATCAACTTTGAAGAAATAGCAAATATGAACCTACATTGCTTGGTGACATTAGGTGTTTATTTATCACAGACCCAACCAAGAGGATAAAGCTTTGGATGTGGTTTAGTTTCAAGACCCATCTTTTTGACAATTTCTTCAGATATCAAGTTTACTTGGGAACCTAGATCAAATAATGTATCTATCTTAGTGTGCTTAGATACAACTCTTATGTGAAATAATTCATTCATCTTTATTTCATAATCATGAGATTCATTATTGGAATTTGAACTAGCATGAAGGGAATCTTTACCTTGTACTCCAACCGCTGTGATATTTCCTTTGTCTCCTGAATTGGAACCAAGATCTTGTTGCACTGTAGAAACGGTCTTTGTCTTCCCCTTTCCACCAAACTGTTTTGGTCTCTTCTCTGGGTGCAGTTTCCAACAATGTTCATCATTGTGACCATTCTTCTTGCAATGAGTGCAAGATGGTTTTCCTTCTTCCCTCTTTATAGTGGCGGTCTTTTTGTCTGTCCTTTTAAACTTCTTAAACTTGTTATGTGGGAGATTGGAAGGTTTCTTCGTGGGATCTTATTGAACATTCTTTCCCCTGTTCTCAAGGTGAGTGGATTGCACACAAACTTCGTCAAGACTGGTGGGGTTAAAAAGTAGTAAAGTATGATGAATATAACTTTGAATTGTGCCACGTTTCATAAGAATCCAAAGGAATGTTTAGTGCAAGAGATTTCTTCCTAAATTATTTCGTGAAACTTTGTGTAATTTGACCTTTACTTTTTCTTAAAGTTTTCCATTCCATCACGGCTTTGTGTAAATAACCCAATGGATATAATTGCTTCCTTATCACTAATTTAAATTACGACCATGAGGAAAGAAGATTATCACACTTACTTATGTCCTGAAGTTTTCTCTCCCACCATACGAGAGCAGCACCTTCTAACCGAAGAGAGGCCAATTGCACTTTAACTTCCTCTTCATCAATCCATTGAACACAAAAATATACTTCACCCTGTCGGATCCAATTATCTATCTTTTTAGGATTAACATCTCCATTAAACATTGGTAAATCAAATTTTACAACAAGCTTTAATAATGGTTTCTTAAAAGAAGCTTTATGGCTAGAATGATGAGAATGATGAGAATGTTAAGAGGAAGAAGAGATAGAACTTGATGGTGAAGATGGAGGCTCAAGAGGGTCTCCTCCAGCCCATTGATTCACTAAAGAATTATCATCTACTTGTTCTTCCTTTTTTTCCCCTTTATTCTTCATCCTCTTCTCGTAGTCTTCATACATTCACTCAACCATTTATGGCATGCGATAAAAGACCATATGGAAGTTTTTCTCCTGTTCATCATGCTTGTCCTCTTCGACCATTTTCTTCCTTCGGGATGCACGACCAACTTCACGATTGAAAGTATTAAGAGTTCCTTCACCCTGATTATGCTTGGCCCTAGTAAGCATTCACACTCAACAATTCAATTCAAAGATGACTGCTATGACACAAACATGATCCGAGATCTTTTCATTGGTGTGACTTATTAAAGAATTGTATTAAATGAGCATAAAATGAAGTGCACCATAAAGAAGGAATAAATCAATAATGAAGAGAGATATGAATCATCTCTGAACACAAAAAACTTGATAACGGAGTGTGTCCCTAATAGACTACGTCTCCAGGTCCTTCTTTCAAATGGGTAGGCCTTTTTATTAACTCAGCAAAATAATTTGGAAAAATACATAAGTATACCTCATTCTGGAGTTAAGTTGCAGAAGCTTTGATCATGTCAGAAAACAGACAACACCATTGAGTTTGTGGCATTGAATTACCCCAAAATGATTGTCTCCATGCCTCGATCTAATTCTGGCACTTCCAGGCCCTTGAGAAAATTCATCTTGGTTTTCATGCTTGCAGTCTGCATTAATGACTATCCTTTGCATCATTTTTCGTGGCATGGTCTCCGCCCGTGCATTGGTGAAAACAATTTTTAAATTAAAAAGGGGGAATACTTACCAAATTGGTCATTTGGCCCAACGGTTGGCATATGTATTATTAGGCACTTGTATTGGGGGAGGTCCTGGGGTCAAACCTGCGGGACTCCTCCCTTTGGCTTGTTTCTTTTAAATTGTGGAAATTTCCTTCGCTAATTTTGGAAACATCGATAGATTTGGTGGAGTGTTGTTTTTCCAGTCCGATATGGCAGGATTTGTGATAAAAGTGTCGGATTGGGGGTTGGCGCCAACCAATCCCACCAATATATATTTTTTATTTTTTGGTTGCTGGCTCTCATTTTGCGTTTCCCCGTCGCCATGTGGTAACCCATGACTGGGGCATGTGGAGACCTCCCATTGGGCCATGTAACCACTACTATACCGTCAGTGCCACATCATCCCTCCTGCTTCATCATCTTTCCACGTCATCTGATAGGTGGATGTACGGTCTTCCACGTGGTTGTACAGAATGCCACATGGCACCTTCTCATTGGTCCACGTATTTGAATGGAAAAGTCCAAAAATGAGTGACACATAGCAGCCTTTGGTGCTACCACGTCATCATGATGACATCATCATGACATGTGTCACCCTCTTTGTGTGCCATGTACCATTTATGGATGATGACATCATCCATACTGATGCTGACATCAGCAGTACGGATGCTGACTCATCCATGTTGACTGGGCTAGGTTGACCAAAACTTT
>SNQJ01S0274045.1:0-11538 GCA_010110895.2 Picea sitchensis | reverse complement strand
CCCAAATTGGGTGAACTCCGATTTCTCCAACTTGTGTATGTGATTATGTTATTATTGTTCATTTCAAGTTCAATAATATGCAAGTCATTTATCATTAAAGTGGAATTGGCTAGATAAGTATTTCACATGTAATTTGCAAAACTGTTAAGCGATCATTTTATTTCGAAGATCAAGTAGATGATTATATATATTTAAAATTATCGGCATCTAAGGATTTTTCAAATCAAGTTCGTATTAGAGCCAGGTTTGTAAAGTATTTTGCAAGTGGATGCTTACACGAGCCAAACTCAAACTTGGTAAGGGAAAACTAGGAAGTTATAAGTTTGAATTTGGAAAGAGATTTCGACAACATAAGATGGCTTTTGAAAAAAGGAGAAGAAGAAGATCAACCTATAAGCCATGAAGAGATCATAGATACGCTTCAATCACTAAGAGAAATAATAGATGAGTTAGAACGGAGAATTCAAAGGCCTGCAAGTGAAGAATCTTCGATAAAAGGAGGAGGAAGTGAAGGCGGTGGACCTTCCCCTTCCTCATCATCATCATCAGTTTCTTCTGAAGCAAGTAAACATTCTTCTCATCGAAATAAGTCCTCCAAGAAGACTCACCATAATTTGCCTTTATTAAAATTGGATGTTAAGTTTAAGTTGTCAACCTATGATGGAGAATTGAATCCCAAGAAATTGGGCAATTGGATCAAGTATATAGAGGTATATTGCAGGGTTCAAATAATTATGGATGAGGTTGCAAAGATACAATTAGTTGCTCTTAGACTAAGTGGCATTGCCTTAATATGGTGGGAGAGTAAGATGCAAGTTTATCTTGTTCAAAATGGTAAAGTAATCTCTTCTCGGGATAAGTTTATTAAGGCTACCAGGAAACAGTTCTATCCACTGACACATACACAGATGGCAATGATCGAGTGGCAGCATCTGAGACAAGGTAAAGGCCATAATATTCAGGCATATGCATAGGAATTCAAAAAGAAGGAATTATCCCTATGAATTTTGTTGTATACTCATGAAACTCTTCTGAAATATTTTGGTGGCATGCACTCATATCTTCGTCACATTATTTTAATTTTTAGTCATGTGATCGCACAATTTGTACTTGCCCAAAGCCCAAGGCAAGTGAGACAAGATTGGCATAACAAGGGGGTGACGTATCATTATCACCGGAATAGGAAAACCCTTTACGTTTAGGAGTAGGATAAGACTACCCCAAGGGAGACGCCCCTAGTGACCTAAAGGGATGGTGAAAAGAATCATAGATACAATTTACCCCCCTCTCACTAGTCACTCAAGTTAAATATGTCACAATGTTTATGTCTTTAATAGATTCAACAAATGTAGAAATAAGGTGTAACTTCCCTTAACAAGACAACAAGTGAATAAATTTGCAGTTACAAGAAAGAATGATATTGGTGCTTCAATGAGACATTAAACTTGTGAAATATAATTACTAATCAATAAGTGTATGCAACAATGAGAAAATGTACAACAACAATGATAAATGTATGACAACTGCAATATATCCTTCAGAAAATGTACTTAATGACAATAGAATATAACACTTTAACTCTTGAATGATAACACTATGTCATATGCAAATTCTGGAATGACTTGACTAGCAATAATTTTGAAAGGGTTGCTAAAAGATAGTAGAAATAGAAATTATAACAACAACAAAGTAGGGTCAGTTTTACTAGACTAGGTTAGAGTTACTAATAGTTAGTAGAGGTAGGAGTTGAAATATTTAAGGTAGAATGTTTGTTGATTTCTCAAGGAGATGAAACTTGAATATTAGTGCCTTGTGGGAGTGATGGAGTCAAATATGGTGTCTTATTCTTGAGGTTGATAACAATAATCATATTGCTAATCTAAGAAGGAAAGTACCTAGGGCGAGTAGCACCTTAAGTCTTCCTAGGATCCAAGCTTTAAGAAGGACTCCAACTAGGGTGTAGGCTCTTCTAGGCCCTAGTGCCTCCTTCCTCTTAGAATTCTTTGAAAAGTAAATTTAAATGCAAACACAATTAAACAATACCTCTAAAGTGCTAGCACTTTAGGGCTTTAGATGTTTGACAATTATGAAACCAATCTAGTGAAGCTTAACACATAACAAAGTAAAGAAGTAGCACCTTAAGTTCTTTACTTCTAGGGTTTTATCTAGCATGCAATTTCATAATCTTTACCATGAGCAAGTAAACAATACCATAACCATTCCAATGAAATGAGATTTTTTTTTTTTTACTTACTTTCAACAAGAATAATCATGCCAATAAACACTAGATTGCCAAAACACTTCACCAAAATTTGATCCAAGTTGCAAAGAAAAGGCTCCAAGACAAATGCGCCTCACAATTTCAGCCAAGTACTCCCAAGAAGGGTGCAAATTCCAGTCCTTTTATCTCCAAGTGAGAGTTATCATGAAAAAATGAAATTAGCCAGTCATATTTATATGGAAAATCTTGGCTAATTTACCCAAAATTTGTGTCTCTTCACAAAACAAAGCCTACATGTCAATTTGACTCTTAAAATTCAAAATTAAATTATTTTTCACAAAACAAAACCCTAAAGAGGGTGATGTTAGGCCTCCTCCATGAGACGTTGAGGTCATCTAGCAAAACATTGGGCTTCCAAAGGCCCTCCTCCATGGCACACGTGACAAAACGACAACCCAACATCTCTCAATGTCAAACCCTAGCCCTGGGTGACATCATGTGGCTACTAGGGTGACATCCAAGGTCTCAAAAGCCAAAGTCCAAGTGGGGAAGGATGGCCCCTCATTGTCTAGGCCTGCCAAGGTGCCTCCAAAGGCAACGTCCTCTTCCTTCATTGTGGAAACTGGTCGTCACTGTCTTGCCCAAGCCTGAGGTCTCTGCATCCATCCTTGGGCTTCAAGCCCTCATGAAGGTTCGAACTAATCATATCCCCATGAATAACTATCCACCGGGTAAAGTCCTACAAAGACAAAAAATACGCCCTCCAAGGGTCCATAAGTCACAAGTATCATGACAAGTGAATCACATCTAACAATCAAAGCACCTGAACATGTGCATCAAACCACCCTAACCCAAACAAATGCTCAAATACGTTATACAACTTGTCAAATTTTGGTTTGGAAAGGGTCTCAAGATGTCCTATTGGGTCAATAACCCCTAGGTTTAGGGTGTTTCCTAGGTGGAGCCTATCCTAGTCATGTGTGTATGTGAGATGGTGTGGGGTAAACTTTTGGGCATGGGGTTCATGACATACAAGGGTTTGTATTGTCTTACCTATGGGTGCCTTTGTGGAGGGTGAATTTCCCCTTGTCCTCAATGCAAATTTTCGAAGCCCATTTGTTTGCCATTCTTCTTCTGAGATTTTTCTTTCATGTTTCTTTCATGTTTCAAGGAATTAGTTGGAGGCCATTGTCTTGGATTGGTGTCCAGATATGATAATGTCATTCAAAAATACCTCACAGAAATTAGAAGGATGGATTGTGATGAGAACCCCTTTCCCTCAATCATGTAATTGAGAGCCACTACCCTAGCTTGATGACCAGATGATGGTAATGTCATACCGCTAAATACCTATGATTGTGATATGTTGGCTCGTGATGAGACCTCGTATCCTCCAACTAACACCTTGGGTATTCATTATCATCCATTTTGTAGATCCCCGATTTCTTACATAGAATCATTTCATTGTTTTCTTGGGGATCCCTAGGTGAATCATTTCAAAGGTTTTATGATTAGATTTTATCTTTTTCCAGCTACTTTACCATTTGGGCCTTTATCCCCTTCTTCCAATGAGGTAAGGTACAATCCCTTCTTTGGCCAATAAACCCTAAGATCCAAAAAGGCTAGGGAGATGGAGGGAAAAAGTATGGAAAGTGACAAGTATGGTAGGGAACGGACAATGACTTTTCAAGGAACCACCTAGTAGCAACCCATTCCCGAGGGCAACGAACTTACTAGGACACAATGACACCCCCTAGGTTTAAAGAAGGGAAAGAGTATAAATTCCAAGCAAATGTTTAGAAATCAAGAAATATACATTGCAACATATTCAAGTGCTTCAAATATCATATTGATATGTACCATGATACCTGGACTCATTACCTCATGGAGCAAGACCCATTTCCTTCTGGGACCAGGCCGATGCGGTGGACACTGCTGCTGATGATGTGTAGAATGAATCGAGGAAAAGAGAGTCCCTCTGGGGCTATGCTTTGTCCATCTAGCTCTCGACACTCCATGTCTGCAACCTGTGGGCCTTGAGACATAATCTCCTTAGTTACCCCTAGGATAGGGGGTAACAAGTCCTACTAACATTGATAAGGTGTCAGTGAAAGCTACACATCTAGAGGCTAGTAAGGGTAAGCATGCAAGCGATGATAAGAAGCCATTCAAGTTCGAAAAGAAACCAAAAGGTAAATGGAAGAGTAATAAATCAACCATAGTGAAGAAAGCTAAGGGAAGACCTACATGTTCCCACTATAAGAGAAAGGGACATGAGGAATCATAGTGTTGGAAGATGCATCCAAATCTATGACCGAAGAAATACAAGGATAAAAGGAAGCAGAAGACTGTTGCATCAACTCATCATGATCTAGGGTCAGATTCTGGAGATGAATCCAAGATCATGGCCGTAGGAAGCAAAGATATATCAACTATCAGTTCAAATTATTCAGTTCAATTTGTCAAGATGGAAAGTGATATTGATTAGAAGAAAAGAAGAGAGCTTTTTCATGTCAGAGTTATAGTCAAGCATACAAAGGTAGATACTTTATTTGACAGTGGATCTCAAGTAAATATAATACCCGAAGAAATTGTTAAGAAGCTGTGATTGAAGATGACTATTGGCCCTGACCAATTTTTGGAGATCCTTGGTCATGTTTGACCTATTTTGGGACTTCGACAGGCTAGTCAAAGGCATAGTGCAAGTCGAAGCGGAGATCATGGGATCTCGACCCCTATTTAGAGCACTTTTGGGATTAGGGTTTATGTAACGGGTATGGGAATGTCAGACCATGGGTTTACCCATGTTTAGGCCCTTTTGTAATGTATAAATAGAAAGCTAGGCGATGTAAGTAGGGGTGCTAAGGGTGTGATGCTAGGTGCTAAGTATTGTGCTAAGTGAAAGTAATTTTAAGAGGCTCTGTTCTTAGTGTATGTTGAGGTTGTAAAGCTAAGTGCGGGTCATCTATAGTGCTTTGTGCATAGACTATGTAAGGAGGCTTTGTGCTGTGATCTAAATCGGGGAAGGAGGATCTGGTGAGGTGCACGCAAATCTCCTATCCTCTGCGGAGTAAGGTTTTGATGCTCTGTGCCTGTAAGAAGCTTGACAAGAGATAATAGAGAAGAGAAGAGTTGGTGGACGTAGCCCCACATTGGGGTGAACCACGTATATTCTGTGTTATGGTTGATTTGTGCATTATGGTTGTTATATTTTTCATATGAGTTAAACTTAGTGCAGTAATGAATGTTTAGATGAATCTGGTATGATAGATTAATTGCTTAGTGATGTGAATGAATGCTATATCTGATCTTTTCCCATGTGCTAAGTGCTTAGATGTGTTAGATCTGGTTGAATACTGTGTTGTTCTATAATTAGGGTTTGGATTTGCGATGTGGATAAGGGTTAGATACTGATGAATGTTAAATGTTAAGTGCTTTGTTAGAGTGGTGTAATCACAGATCTGTGTCCCAGCTAGGTTGCAGACATTTGAGTCCTGCAACCACCCCTACCTCTACCTTAGGTGAGACTTCATCTACTTTGTAGGTGTTGCCTAAAGGGCCAATAGTTAGTGTTTTGTTGGTGTGTTGTTGAAGCATTGAACCCTGGGTCTGCCCCTGTGCCAACAAATGGTTTGGTTTCTGGGACCTAAAACTATGATTGCTGGGAATTGAAGAAAAGAAAGCTCTCTGCGTAGATCTGCTACTTTAGTGCATAGTATTCTACTTGACTTGCAAAGCTCTGTGCTAAGAAGAGAAGTCTGATCTGAAGAAAAGAGGTAAGATCTTGAAGCTTTGTGCTCTGAGAAAGGTAAGATAAAGTGAATTTTTTTGTTTCGAAAGAATGAATCTAGGTATGTTTGATAAATTTTGTCCTAGTATGAAAACTATGGTACATCTAGAAGAAAGAAGTTTGATATGAATAGATCTGATATAAATAATGAAAGGTATGTTATCCCTATGCATAGAAAGAATGTTTGGACTAACAAATGGATGGAGGGTCCTATAAGGAATTTTTTGCAGGTTAGTTACTGTGATCCCAGTGTGTAGTACAAGAAAGGTTGGGGATCGTTTAAAAGAAAGAGAGGATTAACTCGTTGTTATAGTTGCAAAAGACCGGGACATCTTGCTAAGGAATGCCCTGGTAGAGGTCCTATTTTCCTTTGTTGTAAAGATATGGACCATGAAGTTTTGGATTGCCCTAAAATGATTGCAAAAGTTGAAAAGATGAATATGAGACAATAAAACTATGAGAGAGGCCGAGAAACTAAGGATATGATAGAACCCCAGAAAGAATTAGAGACTACATTACTACAGATGAAAGAAACCCTGAATGATCACATAGATATCAACTTATCAGAGGTCTTAAAAGAGAAAGAGTACATAGAAACAAGAATAGGAGACTTGGACATAGACTATGTTCTGGATGAGGAAACATAAATGAATATCATGACAGAAAGAACTTGGGAAATTTTGGGAAAGCCTGCTATGGTTCCTTCATTAGGAGGAATAGGATTATTTAGAGGAAAACTGATAACCCTACGTGGAAGACTTATCCAAACATCTATGAGTGCTCATGGCACTTTGATAGAAGAAGAATTTGAGATTGTTAAATTTGTTGAGAACAACACCCCATTTGCTATCTTGCTAGGAAAAACCTGGATTGAGAAAGGTCAGATACAAAGGAAACAAGAAGAGGAGGATCTAGAACAAAAAAAGCAAGAACTAAGAGATTTCATGGCTAGGAGAATAACACACTTACTGGAAGAACAAGAGAACCAGTCGAAGCTACTAAAGACCAAAGATTTGGACGTCGAAGTTGAAAAGACACAGGAAGATTGGAGACACTTGTCTATACAAGAGAGTAGAGCACCTACCCCAGAAAGAGAAGAAGTATTACCCTTGAACCCTATGAAAGACCCTCCATAGTGCTAAGTTATCATGCCAAGAGGAGACAAGAATGATAATGTAAAGAGGAAAACAATGATTCAGATCACAGGAAAGAAGGCCAGAAAGCTCAGTAAGAAGAGAGCAAAGTTAGAAAAATTGTAAGAAGTTCCAGGGAAGACTTCGCAGAAGGAAGGTTTCCAGAACTTGAACTCCGTCGGAATATCAGTACAACGAATATTGACACTTCGCCACGACGAAGCAATATGACCGTTGGAGGCATTATGATCGTTAGAATGATGCTCCAGAACGACTAGAAACACAGTCATTGCTAGAACGTTTGCCCTTGGACCATTGGGACCGTGTCATAACGGATGGAACTGCATTGATTGAAGCATTCCTGCCCGTTGGAAGAGTCCATTACGATAATATCTATTTATCCCGTTGAGCGTTGCACTGAGAACACTTTTGCCAATTGTGATCATCCGAGCCCATAAAGAACTAGTTGATTTCACACAATGATCATTGAGACCTCGCCATCCATTCTGTTACATTGAGTATTGTTCACCGACCTGAGATATCAGATCTCGAGTGTGCATGTCGGACGAAATTAGTGCAACAAAAAAAGATGTTGAAGAGATTCTAATAGACCTCATGGCCGAGAAGGTGATGTTCATAGGCATCCAAACCTCATCGACGAGAGGAGTGCAAGCATCCCCGTCGACTGCTCGCAGATCTGGACCATCCTGAGCTGCGACCGAGAAGAGAACCAAGCATCGTGATGACTTGGAAAATGTGAAGCTAATTCCATCCATCTTGCCTGACTACATCCCACCCTTGGCTGATGTGGTGAGTCGTGACAGTGTCCTGAGAGACTTCGACTACACAGTCATCACTGCGTACCTTCCGAAGGGAATAAAAGCAGTTAGACTGTAGTTGGAGAGGATTCCAACCTTGAAGATCAATGACTATAATCTAGGAGACCGCAAGAGCTATGGCATGCTCGCACCTCACAAATACTTGACCAAGACCAAGGGGAAGAAGTCAAAGATCATCCCCCAGCCGTGGAATATGGACATTGCAAGGTCCACTGTCTTGAACGTGATGGAGATACCACATTTTGGAAGGCATCAGGAGGTTAACGCATGCGTTAAACTCCTGCTATCGTGATTCCATGACGGGTATCTATGGCTATACAGACGCATCACCATCGATCCAACGCTGATCCATAGAATCACTAGGTTAAGCATGCGGGGACCAGACCCGCAAGAATTTTATCCAGACAAGGCTGTAGATCGAGATCGTGCCCCAGCGCAGAAGATCAAAGACACCTACGATGATGTAGAGAAGGGGACATGAGGCTACAAGGTAGCCTCCATTTAGAATGGCGTAGTGCACATTGCTTGACAGTTGATTTTTGGTAAGCTAGTCCGAAATAACAAACCCACGCAGGTCACAAGGTTTGTTTTTGACCTCACAGGGAAATGCGTGGAAGTACTACAGATGAACTAGTCCAGTTACCTAGTCAATCAGTTAGAAATCGACTGTCACGAAGCTTAGGATCAGGGCTATGAGTTCCATTTTAGCTGGTTGTTGATCCTCATCGCATTCACTGCTTGGGAGATGCTGGAAGGTGCAACCTTCCTTGACATTGAGTCATTCGAGCCATTAGCTGCGAAGTTCACAACGCTCTGGTATTTAAGCAATATGGGGAAACAATGGCAGTCAAACGCAGTATTCCATACCTACTACCTGCAATTGAAGAGGGATATTGAGTCTTTCTCTCGTATGACGCCGAACACCTTGGACAAGTTCATGCCCCTTATGAAGTTTTGTGCAGTTAGGAATTTTATTTATATCACTGCGCGCACAAACAAAAGTAAAGAAGAGCTTCAATCCTACTACAAGCTCACAGAGGAGGACCTGGAAGAAATCACTAAGGAATGGCTCACAGAGTTCCTTATACCAGTCAACCAGGCAGAAATGTCCAACCCCGAACTCATTGGAAATCCGGTGGTTACTCGTGAAGAGTATGATGCACCCAACAGTAGCAGGAAGAAAAAGAAGGAAGATGTACATGAAATACGCAACACATCAGAAGAAACTACATCAGATTCACCTAGTAGAGGAGGTGGTGACGAAGTAGACAAAGAAGAGCATAATGGGGAAGAAGATAAATAGAAGCAAGGCAAAGTAACACTGCCGCAAAATCCCCCTGATGACATAGAGACATCCAAGAAAAGAAAGGTGTCCCCCACGAAACCTACATCGTGAAAGAAGTCCAAAGCTAGTAAGCCGAAGCTGCAGACTGTACTCATGGTCGATGAGTTTGACTTCATTATCGCAGTTGTATCAGACGTCTCAGAAGATATTTTGCAGAAAAATGAAGCCAAACAAGAATCCATGTATGAAATAATTGAAGCAGAACTGAGAGGAGTACAACAAGCCCTTCACTCCAGCCACGCAGTGTCCACTGCGCCCCTGCCATCATAAGAAACAGAGTTGGGAGATGAGCCTGCCCAACTTTGTAGAATAGATGATGCGATCGAAGCTTTCCTTCGTCACATGCAGGAAGAAAAAAAATAGGCCACAGTGGCCCTGAAGCAAGCACAAGAGGAAGTCATAGAACAATGCCAAGTTGCGCAACAAGAGAAGGACGAGCTCCAAATCAAGTTTGAAGAGGATAAAATGCAGATCCAGAAAGAGAAAGAACAACTGCTCACGGAGTAGGTCAGAGTTAAAGAAGCAATCAATAGAGCACTTCGCTCTGTAAAAGGCTCTGAACAGATAGAAGAAGACCCAGTGGAGAGTCAAGTAGTGAAGCTTGCTGCAACCATCCATCAAATTCAATAGAGAATAGTTGAATTGGAGTTACAGGTAGTACCAAGCACTCCACAGGAAGTGCGAGACCAATGAGAAGAAACCTCCCTAAGCGTAGTCCAGAGAATCAAGGCATTAGCCTTGGAATGTAAACAACTTAGCAGTTGAAGTGCACAGAATTATGAGCGTCTTACCGAGGACCCTGAATTGAAGACACTAGAGTCAGAGCTCCAGGAAGCAAAGCAACAAGAAACAACAATACAAGTGCAGTTGAATCTCTTGTCAGCGGTCGAGCGAATGAAAATATCCCAAGAACAGTGCACGGCTCAGCAACAGGTCCATGTTCTACAAAGCAAAGTCATGGAAGTGACTCAGAAGCTCCAATTAGTCCTGGATGCATCTTGCCTACTTTTTGAGGAGATTGAAGGCCAAGGAGCAGAACTAGAATAAACAATCACTGCAACCAAACAACACTTGAAAGGACCTATGAATGAGGTAGTTATTCAAGAGTTCGCTGAGCAGGAGGCCTTGGCAAAGCAGCAGGTCGAAGTATCTCGAGCCAAGCTCGAGGCATTTGAGGTAGAGTTACCCAGAGCAGAGTGACTCGGGACGAGTCATAGGTGAGTGTTGGGGGCCTGTTGGCCCTTCACCAAGTTTTGGAGATCCTTGGTCACGTTTGACCTATTTTGGGACTTCGATAGGTTGGTCGAAGGCGGAGTGCAAGTTGAAGCAGAGATCGCAGGATCTCGACCCCTTTTTAGGTCACTTTTGGGATTAGGGTTTATGTAACGGGTATGGGAATGTCAACCCATGGGTTTGTTGGGGTCCTATAATTATACAACTCGATTCTTCGACTGTTTATTTGGAGTTTCTCTCGTGATGACGAAGTCTGGCTCGGTTGATCCCGTTTCTTCCCTCCATTATTTTCGCTCGATCCCCCATCACCTTGCTACATCCTTCATCCACGCTGCGCCCTCACTCCCTTGTCTTGTTTCCCCTTTGACTACCTCTCGTCCGTCACCCATCCATGAATAGTCAGACTTAGGACGAACAAAAATAACAATAAAGTTAATTAGATTAAATAAGTAATGTTAGTATAGTTAGGATAGGTTAAATTAATTAATAAATAACTAGTTAATAATTAATTAATTATTAATTAAGTTAAAAATCTAAGTTAGTATTTAGGTTAGAATTTAATTAATTAAAAAATAATACAAATAAAACAAATCATAAAACATTAAAAATAAAATTAAAAAGGATTAAAAATAAAATAATATTAAAGAAAAACATTAAAACAAATTAAAATTTAATAAATAAAACATATAATATAATAAACAAAATATATATAAAACAATATAAAACAAATAAAAAACATAAACAAAAACAAAACACAAATATAATAATTAACGTAAAACAAAACGTGAACAAACATGTAATAATATTAAAAACATAAAACAAATAACAAAAAATTTAAAAAAACTAAAACAAACTATCCTAAGTCTACCCATCCTACCCATCCCCAACTTCCCGCTCACATCAAACCCCACGTATACACTCATCACATCAAACAAAAAATCAACGAGTGAGAAATTTTCCGGACCCCCCCTCACCAT
>SNQJ01S0274043.1:0-11538 GCA_010110895.2 Picea sitchensis | reverse complement strand
GACACATGCGCCAAGAACCTCCTTTCTTCAGAACCATGACCACATGAGAAGAACTGGGGCTTGTACTAGGGTGGATAACACCTGCGTTGAGTAGTTGTTGAACCATTTTCTCAATTTCATTTTTTTGGGAAAAGGGGTGACGATAGGGATGGATATTGGGAGGGAGGATTCCTGGTATAAGGGGAATGGAATGATCATGAACACCTTGGGAAGGTGGGAGTCCCTAGGGAGTGGAAAATACCACTTGATGTTTAGAGAGGATGGATTGGAGGTCTTGCAACATAGAGGGTGTTTCAGTTGCCTATATGGCATGGAGTTGAGAAATAATGTTGGAATGACCTTTTTTTAGAATCTTTTCCATGCGATAGGAACTAATGATCTTCGGTGAATCGACGATGATGCCTTGGAACTTATGTTCTTGGCCCTCCTGGTCGAGTTTCATGGTTAATTCCTTGAAATCCATGAGAATGGGACCCAAAGTCCTTAGCCAGTCTGCACCCAACACAATGTCACAACCACCCATGTAGATAGCAAGCATATAAAATTTCAGGTGGTAGTCACCAATTTGGAGATGCACATTTTCACAACGCCCTCCACATCTCATGGAGCCGCCATTGTCAATCATGATTTGGAAATTATTGAGTGCATGGATATAACAATGAGTTTCTTGGGCAATGCAGCGATGAATAAAATTATGGGTGCTTCCACTATCAACCAGAATGATGACCTTCCTATGATTGATGTAACCAATTAGATTGAGGGTTTGGGGAGCAGAGAAACCAGTGATATCATTTAGGGAAATGACCGGTTCTACTTCAAGAGGGTCTAAGGGAGGGGTTATGTCCATTATTTAAGGTGACTTAGACGCAAGGGGAGTTTCAACATCCTCTTCTGAAACATCCTCCGAGATGGCCATAAAAATCTTTTGTTCCTTACACTTGTGGCTTGGAAAATATTTGTCATCACAATTATAACAAAGGCCTTCGAGTTTGTGTTCGACCATTTCAGCTCTGGTCAATTTTTGGATCTTTAGTGGAGCAGAGGGAGTAGTGGGATTTACTGGTTTAGTGTGAGGAATAATGAGGGGTTTCCGGTTTTGAGAATATACAACCTGTTGTGATTCTTTATCTCTTTTAGTATCCTCCACCCAACTTTGAGGCCGATCCATAAGGACATGGGCACAAATCTCATCCTTGAGGCCACTGATAAAACATTCTCAGAAAAAGGCATCATATATGCCCTCTGTCCGAAAAGTAAGTGATCAAAAGAAGCTATAAAGTGTTCCATTGTTCTTGATTGTTTCAACTTTGTCAAACATCATAAATGGTTGGTGTCAGTGTCAAAGCGTTCATAAATATCTGCCACAAAGTGTGTCCAAGCAATATACCCTTGACGAGAGGTTTTTCTCCATTGCCAATGTTCTTGATCTAAATGGAGAACACCATACCGGAGTTTGGCCAAGTCATGTGTAATTTTGTATAAAGAGAAATAATGTTTGATTTGGGTTACCCAACCAGTGGGATGTGAGCCATCAAATTTGGTCACATCCACCCATGAAAGGCATAGGTCACGCTGAAAGTGATGGTGCTGAAAATTATGGGAATGAGAGAAAGTTTCAACTTCGGTATGTGGGGTTGGGTTAGATAAAGGGTTATCTGCAACGATAAGCAACTTGGTGTAGATCATCAAAACAACATATTCAAGCTGGGTAGTCATGTCTTGTTTAAGCTCCTTGATTGAGGCAGCGATGGAGGACTGCATGGTTGTATTGACGGCGACAACATTGGCACTGAGCTATTTCACTTCTTGTTGGGTCTCTGCAAAATTAGATTGCAAGGTATTACAGTGAGCTTCCAAGTCTTGGCTACGGGTATGGGCCATGATGACGAGGGAAGCAAAATGGGGTGGGTGGGGTCAAAACATTTGCTGAAAAATGATATGTATGAATTTGATAAGGGCACAGAGATAAATCCAATGGAATAGATCTCAAATAATGGTGCACAAATTTCCAGACTTTTTTTTTTTTTTACACCTGCGGAGTTATACTCCAGTCTAAAGAATATTGCAGTGATGAAATGACCAAATGATTAACTAGGAAGAAATGTGTAGTGATTTGGCAACCCGAACACAGTTGCATGGAAATAGATCTTGTCTGTTTTTTTTTTTTTTTTGTTTCCATCCCCAAGGGTTAGGTATTCAAGGGTTCTACAGACAAGGGTTTTCCCTGTTCTATAGCTCTCTGATATACATGCAGGGTCCAACAATAGTACTCGGCCCAATATCTCAGGGCACTAACTAAGGACGCTAGACCATGCCCTTAGTCATACTACCCGACTACCCAGGTACTAAAGAGTATCTTCCCGAGTGTTTTTCTCAGTGGCACTATAATAGTCAAGTGGTCGATCAGTTTATCTACAGAGGGCTTCAGGAAATCTAGGTTGATCCGTAAAGAGGTTCTCTCTGATGCGCTACCACCCAAAGGGGTACCAACAGGGGTTACAAGGGTGGCCAACATATGTGTGCTTAAGAACCACTTGTATTTCCTGCATGTATGAATCCCTCAATCACGGGTTTATGCGCGTAACGATAGATCTTTGTGGCTTAAATACATAGGAATATTCCTCTACCCTAAAAAAAAATTAACCCACAATTTTCTGCCAAGGAAAGTCCTTTGATACCACTTGTAATATTCTAGATATAAAAAGTATGCATAACATAAATAAAATGATAGAAATGGCAGATGAACAACAATATAACCAGAATAACACCACAATAATACTGAAATGATAACAAAATAACACCATAAAGAGCACTTCGATTATTGAGAGCAATGTTCATGGGCCTCTTCGAGGGGGCAACCTCCAGTCAAACAGAGCTCTATTACAATATTATCCAAGCTAGGGTTCACATACCCTCGACTTCTATTTATACTAAATATGTCTATCAAGACCATCTAGAGGAAGATCCTTCTAGAAGCAGAAGCTTCTATTAGGTCTTATTACATTCTATTTATTCTACCTTATTGCAAGGCCTTATTAATATTGACCTTTATTACATCAGAATACACTGTTCTACTTACGTAAGGGGTTAGGTCCCTAACAAAGCAACAATTGTGTCTTTGTCCATGCCATTGACCATGTTGATCCTTTCAATTGTAAGTCGTTTGTTAGCAAATGACCATACAATCCTTAATATGATTTATTGACTTGATATTTGCAAACTTCACTAATAAAAAATATATTAATTGGGAAAGAAACTATAAATTAAAACTTATTTTCATAAAATGTAACTCATGAAAATTGATAAGTTTATAACTTTATATATTTTTGAATTATATAGAAGTTATATCTTGCACTATAAGAAATGTCATTTTTTCACTCTACATTTACATTACTTCAAAGAAAAAATGCATATTGTAACATCCCCTCTATAATCCCCATTTTAATTAATTCTTATGTAAACATAATATGTGGCTATGACCAAACAATGTAATATGCGAATTGTATTTCCTTGTTTTACTAATAAAAATGTGATGCCAACTGCTAAGGGGACATGGACAAGAGATGGGGGCTGAATTAATTCACAAGAGAGGGGAGTGTCTAGGATAATGTCCAATAGGAGTCCAAGGGGGAAATTACCCATGCATATTAATTTAACCCATTTTCCTAAATTTTCTATTTGTATATGAACCTTCCCATTATGATTGAGTGTTCTCAAATCCAATAATTGAATACATGTAAGAGAGTGGGTGTGAGTGGTCACATCCCAAAGTTATTGCGCACATGGGGGATGAGTACAATCATCTTGGGGAAGAGTGTGAGTCAAGAAAGGCAAGCCAAAGAGAGAAAATTTGTATGGGTTGGGACAACAATTTTTAGACATAGAGTTTTGGTGCATGAGAGAAAGGAGAGGGAAAGAAATAGAGATTGAAGTTGTTGCAGCCATGGAGGGAAGATTCTAGAGCACGATGGAGTGTAATTGGAGCCAATTGGACCTAGAAAACTGAAGAGCTAGGTTGTTAGTCCTGAAGAGTGAACTCCTGGGTGAGTTGCACTAAAAAAACAAGTGGTTGTTGTTGGTTTGTTGATCGTTTTCCTAGCAACAATTTCCCTTGAGTTCCCAACCGAGAGATTCCTAGTTACCCGTGTTAGAGAGAACCCGGTAAACGAATGGGATGCTCAAGGGACCGGGATCAGTGAAGGGGTACATTCCTTGGGTTGGACAAGTCAAGAGGAAAAAAGATGGTGGAAAATCAAGATAGTTGTAGGAGAATATCAGTTGGACTAATATTTTTATGAGCTATGAGTGGACTATGAGATACCACCCTCTTTTGTGGATTGCTAGTCATCTGGGATCTTTTCATTGATGTGACTTATTAAAGAATTGTATTAAATGAGCATAAAATGAAGTGCACCATAAAGAAGGAATAACTCAATAATGAAGAGACATATGCATCAAATATGAACACAAAAAAACTTTATAACAGAGTTCGTCCCTGATGGAATACGTCTTCGAGTCCTTCTCTCAAATGGGTAGGTCTTTTTATTAACTCGGCAAAATAATTTGGAGAAATACATAAGTACACCTCATTTTGGAGTTAATTTGTAGAAGCTTTGCCTAGATTAGAAAACATACAACACCACTGAATTCGTGGTGTTGAACTACCCAAAAATGAAGGTCTCCATGCCTCGATCTGAGTCTGGCACTTCCAGGCCCTTGAGAAAAATTTTCTCGATTTCCATGCCTGCAGTATGCATTAATGACTGTCCTTTACATAATTTTTCGTGCCTTGGTCTCCCCCTTATGCATTGGTGAAAACACTTTTTAAACTAAAAAGGGGGCGGACTTGACCGTTTCACCCAACGATTGGCAGAGGTATTATTAGGCGCTTGTATTGGGGGAGGTCTCAGGGTCAATCCCACGGGCCTCCTCCCCTTGTCTTGTTTTTTTTTAATCGTGGAAAGTTTCTTTGCTAACTTTGGAAACGACGATAGATTTGGCAGAGTGTGTGATAAAAGTGTTGGATTGGGGGTTGGCGCCAGCCAACCCCACCAATATATATTTTTTATTTTTCGGTTGTTGGTCCTCATTGGGTGTTTCCCCACTGCCATGTGGCAGCCCATGACTAAGCCATGTCACCACTCCTGTACCATCAGCACCACGTCATCCCTCCTACTCCATCATCTTGCCACATCATCTGACAGGTGGTTGTACGGTCTTCCACATGGCTATACAGACTGCCATGTGGCACCTTCTCATTGGTAAATGAATTTGACCAAAAAAAGTCCAAAATTAGTGACACGTGGCAACCTCTAGTGCTGCCACATCATCATGTTGACATCAGCATGAAACGTGTCATCCTTTGTGTGTGCCACATACCCTGTACAAATGATGATGTCATTCATACTGATGCTGACGTCAGCAATATGGATGCTGACTCATTCCTGTTGACTGGGCTAGGTTGACCAAAACTTTGACCGTGAATATTGTTTGATCCGTAACTCCATTTGACAAGTCGTTTACGCCGTTGGAAATCTTGTGACATGCTCTTTGCAATGATGCCAATTTCGCTATGTTTTGAGGATTTTGAATTTTTTCCCTTTCTCTGTCTACTAAGGCCATTTTGAGCTTCCTAAGTTGCTTCTGTGAATTCTGAGTTATCCTTAGTCTCCTCTGGATCCTTTTTGGATCACGCCTTCCCACTTAGATATTTTTGGACCACCAAAATATTTCATCAATCAACAAATAAGTGAGGGAAGAGTTCCCTCACCTTGTCCTTCTTAATCCACTTTGCCTTGCTTGGATGTGTTCCCTTTAATCCCACTTGAAGATAATCAACATCATCCCTGCGTGAAGTCCTCATCCTTATGTCCAAGATGATATCTTCCTTTAACTCATCCAAGTAATCAAGAGAAAAATCATCAACGGAAGGTATTGAAACTTCCTCACCCTGATCCATGATCATCAGAGGCTAAAAAAGTTTCAATTTTTCTACATTTACAACTGAGTAGATTTGCATATAAGGTGGAAGATATAGATGAAAATAATTGGTACCACTTTTCTCAAAAATAGTGAAGGGTCCATAGAGGATGGGCTTGAGTTTCTTTCCTTCACCCTTCAATCTCTCCTCATTGATGTGAAGCGTTACCTGGTCTCCAACCTGGAACTGATGATCAACCCTGCGTTTTTCATGCCAGGATTTATATTGTGCTTGAATTTTCTCCATCTGTTCTCTGACTTCTTGGTGTACCTGTTGGATCCTCTGAATGAACTTGTGGGCCCTGTCTTCATTTCTTTCTTCATATGAATTGACATATCTCCCATACATCAAGTCTAAAGGGACCTTAGGAAAATACCCAAAACATGTCTCGAAAGGAGAAAACTGAGTGGAGGAATGCAAGGCTCGATTGTAAGCATGTTGTAGATAGGTTATTTGTTCATCTCGTAACTTGGGATGCTTGATGTAGTAGCCTCAAATAAAAAGTACCATTGTTCAGTTAACAACCTTTGTCTTTTCATCGGTCTGTGGATGGAAATAAATACTCCTCTTCAACTTGGTGTCCATCATTCTCCACAAGCTTGTCCAAAAATACCCAAGGAATCGAGTATTTCAATCCAAGATAATGGATGTGGGTAACCCAAAGTAAACCCAAACATACTGAACGAAGAGATTAGCAGTCTTATCAGTAGTGATATTCTTTTTACTTGGCATCAAGATACACATATTTTTGAACCTATCCACTATAAGATACAAATAGTCATGACCCCTTTTCGACATTGGTAAACTCCCTACAAAATCCATGGAGATACTTTCCCATGGATGGGATGGAACAAGAAGTGGTGAGTATAGCCCCAATTTTCTATTAGTGGGCTTACAAGAAGAACACATAACACACCCCTTTACATATTTAGTTACAATTGATTTCATCTAAGGCCAGTAACAAAACCTCTGCAGATGAGCCATAGTTTTTCCTACCCCAAAATTCCCAGACCCAAGAGAAGTGTGAGCTTCTCATATTACATGGACTTGTTCACTTGTAGGAATACATAACTTTCCAAGATGGTAGAGTATTTTTCCCTGCAGACAATACTTCTCTACCTGTGCACCATGGGTTAGCTTCTCAAATACTTCTTTAAAATCTTCATCAATGACATATTATTCCACATATCTATCATGAGATAAAGAAGCATTCTTTAAAATAATAGAATCAATAATAGGAGGTCTAGAAAGCATATTAGCTACCTTGTTACTTGTACCCTTTTTGTTTTTTAAAGAAAACCCCTCCACTTGTAATGTCGATATTTTTGCAACTTGGTTTGTTCTTGGAGATACTGTAAGGGTTGGTGATCTGTATGTTTGATTTTTTCCTTCCCTAACAAGTAGTGCTTACATTTCTTTACACTTTGAACTAATGCATACAACTGTTTATCATATGTAGGATAGTTAAGAACAACTTGGTTAAAATTTTTAGAGTGGTAACAGATAGGCTTACAGTATTGCATCAATACTACACCCATGGCGTATCCACTGGCATCTGTCTCTATCTTGAAATTTTGTTGAATATTCGGTAGTTCTAATACTGGTGAAGTATTGATCTTTTCCTTCAAAGTCTCTAAAGATTTTTGTTGCTTTCCTCCCCACTGAAAAGTGTTCTTCACACTGGTTAAGGCATCAAAAGGAGATGCAATAAAAGAGAAGTTTGAAATGAATCTCCTCTAGTACTGGACTACACCTAAGAAGCTTTGTACTTCGGTTACACTTTTGGGCTCAAGCCAATTTACAATTACATCAATCTTGGAAGGATCAATTTTCAATTGTCCTCCTCCTACAATATGCCCTAAGTACATAAGTACAGTCTTACCAAATTCACATTTGGACAATTTTACATACAAATTTTCCCTTTGAAAAGTATCCAATACTTGCTTTACATGCCTTACATGATCATCCCAAGTCCCACTTAATATAAGAATGTCGTCTAAATATAAAATCACAAAATCATCTAGAAATTTCCTGAATACATCATTCATCACACGCATGAAGGTTGTCGGAGCATTACAAAGGCCAAACGACATAACTAACCAGTCAAACAATACATGTTTGGTTTTAAAGGAATTTTTCCATGCATCCTGTTCTACAACTCTGATCTGATGGTATCGACTGCGCAAATCCAACTTAGTGAAATAAACAACATTCTTTAATTGATCAAGTAAATCATCTATACGAGGAAGAGGGTATCAATTTTTCACTGTGATTTTATTTAAGGCTCGGTAATCGACACACATTCTCCATGTCCCATCCTTATTTGGTACCATCATGATCGGAGAACCACAAGGAGATGAGGTGGGCTAGATGACCCCTTGATCCAATAATCCTTGTACCTTCTTTTTGATCTCTTTCATCTCTACAACTGACATCCTGTACATACCCACATTAGGAAGAGGAGAATCCTACTGAAGATGTATTTAATGTTGGATTTCCCTCTTAGGACGTAATCCATATGGTTCTTGGAAAATATCATCATACTTATAAACAATATCAATTAATTATGTCTTATGAGAAGGATCACATCCTTGGAAAGCATTGGATGCTCCAACATCCTTTTCCCTTACGACCATGAGTACATATCTCTTATTAGTGTTTATGAGTCTCTTCATTTGTCCTTCACTAACAAGTGTTGTGTTTACCTTCATGTTGTGGGCTCTAACAATATATTCCACTCCCCCTTTAGTAAGGTGACATTTGCTCTCATGACAAAATAAAAATGTTTTTCTATCATAAAGATAAGGATTCCCTAGCATTATGCCACATATATCAAGTGATACAACATCCAAATCCACTTCATCAATCAACTTTGAAGAAATAGCAAATATGAACCTACATTGCTTGGTGACATTAGGTGTTTATTTATCACAGACCCAACCAAGAGGATAAAGCTTTGGATGTGGTTTAGTTTCAAGACCCATCTTTTTGACAATTTCTTCAGATATCAAGTTTACTTGGGAACCTAGATCAAATAATGTATCTATCTTAGTGTGCTTAGATACAACTCTTATGTGAAATAATTCATTCATCTTTATTTCATAATCATGAGATTCATTATTGGAATTTGAACTAGCATGAAGGGAATCTTTACCTTGTACTCCAACCGCTGTGATATTTCCTTTGTCTCCTGAATTGGAACCAAGATCTTGTTGCACTGTAGAAACGGTCTTTGTCTTCCCCTTTCCACCAAACTGTTTTGGTCTCTTCTCTGGGTGCAGTTTCCAACAATGTTCATCATTGTGACCATTCTTCTTGCAATGAGTGCAAGATGGTTTTCCTTCTTCCCTCTTTATAGTGGCGGTCTTTTTGTCTGTCCTTTTAAACTTCTTAAACTTGTTATGTGGGAGATTGGAAGGTTTCTTCGTGGGATCTTATTGAACATTCTTTCCCCTGTTCTCAAGGTGAGTGGATTGCACACAAACTTCGTCAAGACTGGTGGGGTTAAAAAGTAGTAAAGTATGATGAATATAACTTTGAATTGTGCCACGTTTCATAAGAATCCAAAGGAATGTTTAGTGCAAGAGATTTCTTCCTAAATTATTTCGTGAAACTTTGTGTAATTTGACCTTTACTTTTTCTTAAAGTTTTCCATTCCATCACGGCTTTGTGTAAATAACCCAATGGATATAATTGCTTCCTTATCACTAATTTAAATTACGACCATGAGGAAAGAAGATTATCACACTTACTTATGTCCTGAAGTTTTCTCTCCCACCATACGAGAGCAGCACCTTCTAACCGAAGAGAGGCCAATTGCACTTTAACTTCCTCTTCATCAATCCATTGAACACAAAAATATACTTCACCCTGTCGGATCCAATTATCTATCTTTTTAGGATTAACATCTCCATTAAACATTGGTAAATCAAATTTTACAACAAGCTTTAATAATGGTTTCTTAAAAGAAGCTTTATGGCTAGAATGATGAGAATGATGAGAATGTTAAGAGGAAGAAGAGATAGAACTTGATGGTGAAGATGGAGGCTCAAGAGGGTCTCCTCCAGCCCATTGATTCACTAAAGAATTATCATCTACTTGTTCTTCCTTTTTTTCCCCTTTATTCTTCATCCTCTTCTCGTAGTCTTCATACATTCACTCAACCATTTATGGCATGCGATAAAAGACCATATGGAAGTTTTTCTCCTGTTCATCATGCTTGTCCTCTTCGACCATTTTCTTCCTTCGGGATGCACGACCAACTTCACGATTGAAAGTATTAAGAGTTCCTTCACCCTGATTATGCTTGGCCCTAGTAAGCATTCACACTCAACAATTCAATTCAAAGATGACTGCTATGACACAAACATGATCCGAGATCTTTTCATTGGTGTGACTTATTAAAGAATTGTATTAAATGAGCATAAAATGAAGTGCACCATAAAGAAGGAATAAATCAATAATGAAGAGAGATATGAATCATCTCTGAACACAAAAAACTTGATAACGGAGTGTGTCCCTAATAGACTACGTCTCCAGGTCCTTCTTTCAAATGGGTAGGCCTTTTTATTAACTCAGCAAAATAATTTGGAAAAATACATAAGTATACCTCATTCTGGAGTTAAGTTGCAGAAGCTTTGATCATGTCAGAAAACAGACAACACCATTGAGTTTGTGGCATTGAATTACCCCAAAATGATTGTCTCCATGCCTCGATCTAATTCTGGCACTTCCAGGCCCTTGAGAAAATTCATCTTGGTTTTCATGCTTGCAGTCTGCATTAATGACTATCCTTTGCATCATTTTTCGTGGCATGGTCTCCGCCCGTGCATTGGTGAAAACAATTTTTAAATTAAAAAGGGGGAATACTTACCAAATTGGTCATTTGGCCCAACGGTTGGCATATGTATTATTAGGCACTTGTATTGGGGGAGGTCCTGGGGTCAAACCTGCGGGACTCCTCCCTTTGGCTTGTTTCTTTTAAATTGTGGAAATTTCCTTCGCTAATTTTGGAAACATCGATAGATTTGGTGGAGTGTTGTTTTTCCAGTCCGATATGGCAGGATTTGTGATAAAAGTGTCGGATTGGGGGTTGGCGCCAACCAATCCCACCAATATATATTTTTTATTTTTTGGTTGCTGGCTCTCATTTTGCGTTTCCCCGTCGCCATGTGGTAACCCATGACTGGGGCATGTGGAGACCTCCCATTGGGCCATGTAACCACTACTATACCGTCAGTGCCACATCATCCCTCCTGCTTCATCATCTTTCCACGTCATCTGATAGGTGGATGTACGGTCTTCCACGTGGTTGTACAGAATGCCACATGGCACCTTCTCATTGGTCCACGTATTTGAATGGAAAAGTCCAAAAATGAGTGACACATAGCAGCCTTTGGTGCTACCACGTCATCATGATGACATCATCATGACATGTGTCACCCTCTTTGTGTGCCATGTACCATTTATGGATGATGACATCATCCATACTGATGCTGACATCAGCAGTACGGATGCTGACTCATCCATGTTGACTGGGCTAGGTTGACCAAAACTTT
>SNQJ01S0274040.1:0-11538 GCA_010110895.2 Picea sitchensis | reverse complement strand
CCAAAGCTCGTCCTATGGAGCCTCTGGTTAGAAAGAAATCATAGAACTTTCAAAGACAGCCAGTTAAGCGAAGTCAGAACTGTCACTAAAATTCGAGCAATGCTGGGGGAGTTAGCTGCACATCTCAACTCCACAGTAAAGAAACACCATCTAGATGAAGATCAGAGGAGTTGGACAGCTCAATTCAACATCCCAAGTTTAGAAAGCCAACATCAAAGTCATCCAATCCAAGAAATCTGGGAGATCAGGGCAAGCGGAAAGGAATTTGCCAACTGGAAAAATAAGATCAAAACGCCTATCCTCCAATTTGATGGGGCCTCGAAAGGGAACCCAGGGCTGGCTGGAGGAGGGGGCACAATTGAAGATCCCAAACAAGACAAAGTGACACACTATGCTCTTGGACTCGATATAGAATCCAACAATAGGGCTGAGGCATTGGCTCTCTCGCAAGGATTGCAATTAGCAGTAAAGCTCAGAATCCCGGACTTGACAGTAATAGGGGATTCCAGAATCATAATACAGGCCATGGTCAAGAGATCCAAAACCCAAAGTATCAAGCTCAATAACCTCCTTGACAAAATTTGGCTCATTTTAAGGAATTTGAACTCTTGTCATTTTTATCACGTGCTCAGGGATCAAAATCGCAGTGCTGACAAAGAAGCCAACCAAGGCGTCTTATTGGAGGCAGGGGCGCTGTCAGTAAATGGCATAAGGGAACGGGTGGAGATCCCATGAACCCACGCAGGACTTGGGCACTCATCCAAATGCTGGATCGTGCAGGGACAAAGGATCTGGGCGAATCGATCCCGCAGACAGGGATAGTTGGTTTGATTGGAAGGCAGGCTCGGCCATGTACCAAGAGGAATGGCGACCAAGATCTGAGGCAGTCACAAAATCCGCGCGATCCCGTCCAGCTCACTCAGGCCATGATGGAAATGAAGGAAAAAGAAATAAAGAGAGCTCGGACCCCTCTCATTCAAGCCCAAGAGAAGAGTTGCAGAGCGATTAGGATCTCAGAGAGAGCAAGGATCCAAAGTAAGCAAAGCCAGGCGCGCGAGGGGAGAGCTTGTAGGGGGATGGCGTCTTCATCCAAAGGCACGATGAGCACAGAAGAGCGGTTGAAGGAGATGGACAAAACTCTTGCCAATCTGCAGCAGATGCTTCAGCATCAATTGGATTTTCTGGAAAACTTAGATGTGGAAGCAGGACGCAGACTAGAGCAGCTTGAGTCGGACATCACCCTGACTAAAATTGGGTTTGCAGAGGAATTGGACAAGCTTCACAAAGAGCTGAAGAATCCTCAGCAAGAATTTGATGAAAGAATGGAACAGCTGGAGGCCAAGATGGCCCAACTGAACAACAATTGGAACCAGGAAGAAGAAAAGTAATCCTTTGAGTCATTTGTAATGTAAGCAAGCTCCAAGCACTCTGGCATTTGTCTCAGCCAAGGCCTTAAATAAGCAGTATATTAAGAAAAAAGGGAGCTAAGTCAGTCAATAGATCTAGTTTCATGGTAGTTTGTATTCAGGATAGTAGGCCCAAAGCCATATTGGGCCATTTTTGTAACCGAATATGTGGCTTTGCCACCCCATTAATATAATACATACCCGTTTACGTCAAAAAAAAAAACAAGTAAAAGGAAATATTTTCCTTCTCGTGGCCACTTGAAAAGGACAATATTTTATGTTAGGTTGAAATAAGGGCTCAACTAAGCCAAAAGGATTTTGCTCCTACAAAAGGAGACTTTATGTAAACATGAAAGAAATGCAAATGTGTATGCAAAATTAGTCTATGACGCAAGTAAATAAAAGGAAAAAAAAACCTATCCTAACCAGGAGAAGGATGTTCTTACTCCTAATCAAGAGCAAGAATGTATAATAAGAAAAAGGGAAAAGGACTGGATTGAATCTAGGATTATAATTCATTTGAAAATAATCAAAGTAGTTCAACGACTTAACAAGTTATTGTAGCAAATATGAAATGAAATTATTTTAGTAAATAGTTACTAGAAAACACCATGCATATACCTAGATCCAATTATGTAAAAAAAAGAATCCAATATAAGATTTATATCAAACCAAAGAAACAATTCATTTTAATTCAATACAACTTAATGCAAGACAAGATTGTGGTAGATCAATAAATAGTTATCAGTTATCACTATCAATTCTCCATGGATTCAATGTAAATTCTGATTCAAATCCTGTACAACCTTGCAAAGATAGCTTTACAGAATATCAAAATAATATAAAACAATTGAGGTTAACAACAATGTTGACATCAATTATTAATACATTAATTCATAACAAAATTAAAATCAAAACTTCATGCATAAAAGGAAATAACAACAAGATTACCATTCTACAACACTGCATGAAAAAGAAAGCTTCTTATTAAATTAAAATAACTCTATATTACACAGTTCTTTGAAATCTTACAGTAAAAGATTAGCTCTAATACAACTAAGAGATTAGCTCTAATACAACTGTGTCCTTAAGCCATTTCTCTCATTGCAACATTATTCCCCCATAAGTTTCCTATATCTGGAACCTCCTTCCTTGATTGTGTTTCTCTCTTTTTATATGAAAAGAGTTTCATAAAAAAAAATGTAACTACATTCCATAACTAAAAGTAGTTATCCTGTTTTAAAGTTAGGAATGGGAAATTATGAAATTATTTTAATTCTCAAACTAACTATTTCTTTTCGTAAGTTTTATCCTTGGAATTCGAATTAGTATTCAATCCATAGTCCATGATCAAAACTCATATTTTACACATGTCCAAAACAAAATAGAATAAATTAAAATCACAATAAAATAAATTAACAACTACATAATTTTCTGTTATAACTAATTTGGAACAACTACAAAATTTTATGTTATAACTAATTTGGGACAACTACATAATTTTTTGTTTAGTAACTATTTTTTCCTAAAACGAAATTAAATAAAATAAAAATAGTGAATTTATATCTTTTTATTGAATTTACAGACTCAGATTGAAGTTTTGAGTCAGAGTTGAAGCAATCTCTCTGATAAAATTTCTTCATTTTTATAAAGAATTTCAACAAATAAAATGACAAGTTTATTTGAAACCCATAAAAACTAAAAACAATCAAAATTGATAACAAAAATCAATGTTGTAATGGCCCTCAATAGTCATGTATCTCTAAATACAACACAATAAAACCTGTCATTTCTCCTTAATCAGGGACAAAGATAAACCTTTTGAAATATATTTGACTTTGAATGAAATGAGAAACTCAAACGAGGGAAATTCTTTAACTTTCATTATCTTTGACCAGTGTTCCTCCTATATTGGTAATTTTGTATCTTTAGAAATCATGACCTCATTTAACTACAAAACAATATCTTCAATATTGATAGTTTCCCCATCGAAAATTGAGTGCAAATGCCCTGGAAATGAGTTATGGGTGCCACCGAATGCACCCTGAAAAAAAGGCTATAAAGAACCACAATATTCTCCCAAATCGTGCATCTAACTCTAAAAATTATCGCAAGTCAGATAAACGGATATGTTCTGCGAAAAACCTCAGTCTCATATTTTTTATTTTCACCCTTAATTGGTCTGAAACAATGACTCGTTTCTGATTTCTCCCCCATTGAAAACAAACACAAAAACTATGGCAAGCTTATGGGTTATGGTCACGAAAAATCAACAAAAATTCCTGCCATAAAACATGTTGAAGCATTGCATGACGAAGGATTCAATCAACTCTACTTCTGCAGACTTACATCTTGAGATCAGACCCATACTAGAAATACCCACGAAATCTCAAGGAGAAAATGCTGTAAAATCTCAGGGATAGAGGTAAAATGCAAAGGTACCCTTGTTTAACAATAAAAAGAAAACCCTCATCGATGGTAAAACATAATTCATGAATCAAAAACCCCAAATGGAAAAAATGATGAGTGTATCTACCCATTCTCGGTGTTAATGTGCACATTAATTTATGATTATGGCAAAGTATGGAGAGATGTACTCGCCCAGGACATGCAACAGAAGATAATGAGGTTTTAAAATGACATTTGGAAATATCATACAATGAAATGATGATCCATCAATTCATATGACTAATCAAGCGCCCAAGCACTTAAACCACAACGAGATCTCGATTATTCAAGGGTCTTGCAAACTTTCATAAGTTTTGAAATATCTCCAAAAGCATATGATAAACTTGTTATATCATACCTGGTGCAATTATTATATGATCAACCTTGGAATGGTTATGTTAATTAATTCTTTTTGGATAGGAGATGAGCATTTAAATGATATGCAATGTAATATAAGCTAGCATGATAAATAAATCAAAGATAGAACTAATTGTTCTTAAATTCAATGAATTATGTAGCTCATATCCAATCTTTCATTTGTAATATAAAAAAAAAAAAACTAAAAATCTCAAATGTCATCAACAATGAGAACTTAGAGCTTGTCTTTATGACCGCAATAATGACCCGAAATCGTATGGAAAGAAATATAATCATCATAAAACGATATGAAATGGAAGCAATTTCGCAACCAAATTCTTTTGAATTTCATGTTCAATATTGATACTCAGAAAATATCACAACAAAGATATATTTATGTAATCAAATACGAGAAAAAACAATCATTTCCAAAATAAATTCTCAAAAACTAAGGGGCCCAAATTTTCTTATTAATCATTAAACACAAATTTGGGAGGTTGTTGTACATGACAACAATTGGTGACACATGGGGAAGAAACAATTATCTCTGGTTTAAAATGATAGCATTAGATTTACCAAAGGTTGAAATGA
Source organism: Picea sitchensis (assembly GCA_010110895.2). Taxonomy (NCBI): domain Eukaryota; kingdom Viridiplantae; phylum Streptophyta; class Pinopsida; order Pinales; family Pinaceae; genus Picea; species Picea sitchensis. Next base: position 6,736 of record SNQJ01S0274040.1, on the reverse strand, counting down.
AATATTTTCAACAATTTCTTGCGCAGTATACCATTCTCAAACGTCCCACATAAGACAGATTCGAAGTAAAATAAGCTTTTAGAGATGAAAGGATTCAAATTCCTAATTCCATGACAGTGAATCCAAACGAAGGGAAAAATTCATTAACTTTTAATTACACATCTACTTTTGGACAACAAAAATAACTAGCAGGTAATTAAAGATTAGTATGCATATGTTTAAAAATTACCTCTTTACCCGACATTGCTTCCCTACCAGTAGGCCTATTCAATTCCCCGACGAAGTTGTATAGGTACCATGTGTGCATTTACCCACTGCCAGCGAGCCTATTCAATACCCCGATGGGTTTACACACATTTCCCACTCAAATATGCTTTCAACTCTCTAATGACAGCTTTTTTATTAATTTATTTGGAAAATTGCTTTTAGCACATATTGCAATACCATTTGAGTATGACCTCACTAGTTTCTCTTTATATTACAAAGTAGAGGTTTTAAATGTGGAGGGGTATGGGAGGGATTCAAAGTAAATAATGTCAACAACTCTTTCCTTTATAAATATAAACTTATAATGCTTGAAACATACACTAATGTTCCCTATGAACAACAAAGGCAACATGTGTGGGGGGAGTCATATTTGACTCCGATGGACAAAAGATCGTGGATTAATCCTGGGGACTTGGGAAGACCACTAATAATAAATCAAAAAGTCTTGGTGTCTACATGGGACTCCAAATTGCTCAATCGAGAAACATTCGTACCCTCACTGTTCTTGGAGACTATGGAATAGTAATAAGGGATCTCCTTGGCCATTCAACCCCTACCACCCAAATCTCCAGTGGCCTTCATTCTCAAACTAAAACCATGAAATGACAATTCACCAAGATCCATTTCTTCCATATCCTCCTCTCTCTGAATCAGAAAGCTATCACTTAGCTAAATCAGCAAAGACTCTGGAACAGGGCCATCTCCTCATCAACCAAGTAGGATCCCATGCTTTCCTCCTCTAGCTCCCATTGTCTTAGATAGTTTCCCTTCTCAACTCTGGACCTAACCTCTTTGAACTCTACCTCAGATCTATCCCCCTCCTTTTTTCTCAACCTTCCTGACTACCCCTTCCCCCCTCCCCTCCTTTCCCCCTCAGCCCCTCCCCTCCTCCCAACCCCCCTCCATGTTGGACACNCACATGGCCCCGTCCTCACAACAATGTGCCCCCCCTCTTCTTCCATGTGCCACCTCCTCCACTTCTCGTCCCTCTTCTTAACTCCTCGACAGTTCTTTCATACCCTATGATGCCCCTCCCAACTTCCATGGCATCACTTACCCTACTCTTCTCTGTGCGAGATCTCATCGGCTAGTGGTTAGTTAAGACCCCTTGTTCCTTCAAGTGTGTGTCAATTCTCACGTAGTTATGGTTAACTCTACACTCCCATTCAGGTATCATTATGCATTTCTTCAGCGCAGTCCAGGAAAGTGCGCTTATGTGCCCTCTTACCATCATGTGGCGAAGATCCAGAGCCCCTTGCACTTGCCTGTCCTACGTCTTTGAGGATTTGAGGGAGAAATTTCGCCCTCTGTGTATGGATGTCAGGCGTTTAGAAGAAAGAACATACGTTTGTCTCAGGGATTTTCAAATGGAAAATCAGGGGCTGCGTGATGATATAATGAATCTACAAGGTCAATTGCATCAACAAGAACTCATACATAATCAAGAGCTCACAATTTCTCTCCGCAGGATCAATAGGAATACCAGGAAAATTGGAGAATTGGCACAACAAATGGGAAACCATTTAAATCATCCCCAACATCCATCAAACTCCAACGATTCAGTTGGCTCAAGGCTTCCCTCAACTTTCCACTCAACAACAAGCAACGTGCACCCTCTGGTACCTCCTGCTTCACCAATGGCTCTAGCTTGGCCCAGCCCAGAAGAAGGAACTCAACAACCAAAAGTTAATCCAACAGCATATCCAACAAATTTCCAGGAGGACCCGACAACTTTTCATAATTTCTAGACAGGTTTTTTGATGAATTGTAAATTTTTGCTAATTTTGTTTACATATGTAGCCATTTTTACATGGAAAATTTGTAGCTCCTATTGGATTGGTTTCACCGACGTAATTAGAATGCAACAGTCAAATATTTTTCTAGGAGAAGAATAGAGAATCCAATACTCTACTTTATGTAAATTGTGAAAGCACAAATCTCTTTTTTAATATAAATTCCCAATCATTTATGTTAAAAAAAAATGTTCCCTATGAACAACAGTAAATGTATAAGAAAAGTGAAAACTTTGTATTGATGACCTTTAAATAAATGAAATCCTATTAAAAAATAGAGAAAATATTTCCCCATGTAAAAAAACTGATGTTGCATAGGAATGATTCCCCCATATCATAAATCCAACAAAAAAAATAGAAAACTGCAATCATTGCAAATGAAAAAGAAAAGCCAAATTTGAAAATAAACTTTAGCAAGACAACTTATGAACGCATCGTTAGAAAAGCAGGACCGTGGATCAATAAAATAAAACAAATACGGAAATAAAACACAGAAGATGCACAATACACTAGAGACACATATATACGTGGTTCACCCAGTGTGGGCTACATCCACCAGAGAAATTGCTAGGTCATTCCTTTATTATTATCCAGCAAATGAAGGGATACAACCTACAACACACCCATTGTAACTTCTTCTTCTTTATCTCACAATCTCCTCTATCAGAATACAATATTCACAATGATTCATAGCCGCAATACATTTCCCTCATAAAAGAGGGTTGCCTTATAGGGCAAAAAACCCTAACATAACTTGTACCGTCAGATCTGCGACCTTATAATGAACGGTCCAGATTTACAATGAAATTACAATATACATTTACAAGGCAATTGTTCCTTCGGGGGCTTCGCCCCTGAACCCCCTCAGAGGGGGTAACCCCCCTCTGCACTCCCCCACGTGGAGGAGTGTACATTCTTCCGGGGTGTAAAGTCTTCATGGGGTATAAACATGGCTGAAAACAAAGACCTATGAATCAGGAAGATAATCATGCTCCACAACCAACACATATCTTCAACAAAAGAGTGAAAATAAGAAAATCATGTTTGTCTGTCTTAAGTTCTGGGATCTTAACAAATTATGTCTTGCAAAGTTGAAACTAATTGTTTTTATTTTTTATTTTTTATTCAAACCAAAAATTCAAAAATCTCAGCTACAACAATGATTAAAAAGAATGAAGTTAAAACAGGCTTCTCTCACCATACAAATGACTTGTTTCAAAATTAATCCTACATGGAAAAATATTAACAATGAATTAATAAAGATGAGGCTTATAATGATATTAAATGAAAGTAAAGTATAGGTTCAAAGACTCCTTGATTTAGCTTATTTGTAACTTGATCAACATCATCACTGTTTGTCTAACTCGAAAGTAGGTAGAACAAGGAGAGTGAATTCCAAGCAAGCAGGGATGATAGACTTCCTGAAAATTCCTAAAGGCCTGTAAGAACACAACTTACATCAGCAAAAACTAAAACAAGATTGAAACTAAAACATAAAATAAAAAACACAGGATGAGAAAAGGCGTATGAAGCTTACCATGAACAAATAACCTCTTTTATGATAAAATTAAAAGTATGAAGAAGCTACAAATTTAATGAAGATCATATATGCCTAAGATCATCGGTTTATTGAATCTAAAATTTTAAAGTAAAGAAAAAATAAACTAAACTAAACTAGACCTACTCCTATTCTAACTTTATGAGAGAAATATGACTAAGTATAGTCATATTTCCAGTGGAGCCATTCAAACTCTTTGATACCTGTACATATATACATGTCAAACATTAGTAGCAATGATAAAAATAAAAATATTACTACTCTAAAATAAAAACTAAATATGTTATGTACATTAATTCCTAATAAAACAAAACATAACAGTTTATTTGAAAGAGAACTCTCATTCAACCAATTCTCCAACCATATACCTATTAGATCATAAAAATGAGCATGAATATCTGATATGGATTGTTGATCTTTGGGACAAGAAAAGGATATCAGGCTAGATTTGAATGATGAACTTATGAATTCTGAAGCTTGTGAAGAGTTGTTAGTATTAAGAAATAACCCTACATAACTATTTACATTAATGGTACAAGATAGATGATATTGATTTACAAGTGTTTTGTTTTCACAAGACTCATCTAATTTAAAAGCAATAAGATCATTAACTTGTGAACAACAATCAAGATCATGACAATTCAAAAGAACTATATCATTGTAAGAGTCATAAACTGGAATGGTCTTTAGATGATTGAAATCATTATAAATTTGAAGATTTGAGTTTTTTCGAAAAAAAATCTGAATTAAAATCTCTCACATTTTCACATAAAGGTTGAATTGAAATATTAGGAATGTGAGACCCTGGCATAACCATAACCAGAAGGTGAAGTGTCTCAACATTCTCAAACTTCAAGTCATTATCGTTAATGACTTCAATTTCTTTCTTTGTAAACATTAAATCTGAATAAGAAGAATGATAAAAAAACAAATTTATAAGCTTCCTCAAAGTTGTTGGATGAATACTCCATTAATAATTCATAATTATGACTTATGCTAACATGCAATTCGTTGTATAATAGATTTGCAATAGTTTCTTTGTATTTTGGAAAAATATTTGTATACATAGGAACTATGAAATGATTCTCAAACGAATTCAAATTATCGGGATATGAATCATAATGACTCTTGGAACAGATGAGGTAAAAAGCTTCCCTTTCTACAAAATGATCCCTAAATTGACTATTTGATTCCTGAATTTCAATTTCTATTTTTTCATTAATATCCATGACACATAAATCAAATTGATAATTAGAATTGGTTTCAGGGACCTTGTGTGTTTGGCTACAATCAAATTCCTGAAAATTATGATTAAAATGTTCTGAATTATGTGACTGTAACTTATGGAAAGAATTCAAAAAATAGAGGAATCTATTGTAAGAGGCATGTTATTGGAAGGAAAATTATTGTTGTCACTTTTAATTAAGAATATTGATTGTTGAATGTTCTCTTTAACAAAATTATTCAAACTTAAAACAATATCAGGATTAGAAATAATCTTATCTATGTTTTCCTGACTCTATTTATTAGCAATTTCAACATTTTTTTATGAATAGAACCAAGAACATTTTCACTAACAACATCAAATTCATTAAGAGTAATAATATCTTCTTGTTAAAAATGAGTGTTAGAAGTACAAGGAAGAGAAAAAACTGTATTGAAACCATCCCGTTAATTCAAATTCAGATGGAAAATCTTCAGATTTAAACTATAAACAAACTAGCTTGAATCTAGAAATAAAATTATCGAAATATTCGCCTTGAAACCTATGAAGACTTTCAAGTTTATTACATACCTTGTCATAATCATAATCCTGATATGCATGGAAAAACCTACTTGTGAACTAGTTCCATCTACGATTAGAATCAACTGGTAAGGATCGACACTAGTATTTGGCATGGCCAGTGAAAATTAGAGTAAATATCTTGCACATAATACCCTCATCAATATCAAAACTTTTACAATTCAAAACAAACTAATGAACATGATTAAATACACAAGAATTAAATTCACCATTAAATTTTGCCTTAGACAACTGCTTAACTACCTTCATTGGAGTACTACAAGATGCTCGACCATGGATGCAACTCCAAATGGGCAGTTCAGAAGGCGACATTAAAAAAAATAATAATGTTAAAACAAATAGCTCAAACAAAAATCAAATAATTATGCACACTCATCGGTAGCCCTCCTTCTAGCGTAAAAAATGTTGATGGTAAAAAATGACCATGTTCAACATTATACGGAGACCACCCGGTCAGGGCCCCAATTAGACCCCTATCCATTTCGGATGGTGGTTCTGACTGGTTCAATGGGTCTCCAGTTACCCTTGTTCTAAGACTAGGCTTCTAAAGTTAATATGAACTAATATAATTTGAACTAATTATGTACACAGATATATATACATTGCCCTCTACTTGCTAACTTATGATATTAGATATTGATGATAACAAGTAAAGGGAAATATTTTCCTTCTTGTGGCCACTTGAAAAGGACAATCTTTTATGTTAGGCTAAAATAAGGGCTCAACTAAGCCACATGGATTTTTCTCCTACAAAAGGAGACTTTTTGTAAACATGAAGGAAATGCAAATGCAAAAGCAAAATTAGTCTACGATGCAAGTAAATAAAAGAAAAAAAACCTATCTTAACCAGGAGAAAGATGTCCTTACTCCTAATCAAGAGAAAGAATGTATAATAATAAAAAGGGAAAAGGATTGGATCGAATCTAGGATTAGAATTCATTTGAAAATAATCAAAGTAGTTCAATGACTTAACAAGTTATTGCAGCACCCACTCTCGCCTTTTCTCTTTGTGATCATAGCGGAATGGATGGGGAGGTATATCTCAGCCTCAATTGCTAATGAAACCCTACAGGGCTTGTCTATTCATGGGTTCCAACCAGTCATTTCCCATAGCCAATTTGTTGATGATACCTTGCTCCTGAACACCCCCACTTCCAGGGAAGCGACCAAAATTTGCACCATGCTATCAGACTTCAGCGAAGCCTATGGAACCACCTTCAATATGGATAAGTCACAACTCTTCTTCTTCAACACGCCAACAACAGTCCAACGACACATCTCCCATCTCCTTGACATCCCCAGGTGCTCCCTTCC
>SNQJ01S0274039.1:0-11538 GCA_010110895.2 Picea sitchensis | reverse complement strand
ATGTTTTCCAACAGGAAGGAATTTTTTCCCTCCGGAGCGGAGACCCTGAATGGCCCATACCAAAGGTGGTCAAATTTACCATGCTTCACGGCTTCCTCTTTTCTTGCATCCCATCTTAGTACTAAGTCACCTGGAAGGAATTCTCGGTCCTTTGCCTTGAGATCGAACAATGCTTTCATCTCATCCTGGTACTTCTGCATTTTTTCATCAACTTCAACCCTATGCTGTTGAACCTCGATCAGCTGGTTAATTCTCCTGGTTACATGGTTAGGTTCTTCATTTTGATCCTACCATAACTTCATCACTGGAAGCACTAGGTTTATAGGTAGGACCGCCTCCGTCCCATAGACCATTTGAAACGACGAAATGTCGATAGACCGTTTAGTGTTGATGCGGTTTTCCCATAATGCGTATTTCAAGTGCACATGCCAAGACCTTTTATTTTCATCCAGTACTTTCTTGATTATGTTCACTAGGCTCTTGTTAGATGATTCGGCCAATCCATTCCCTTGGGGGTAATATGCAGTGGAATGGCCGAAAACGATATTATACTTCTGACATAAGCTGATCATAGCCATAGATTTGAAGGCCTGGGAATTATTGGTAACTATCTTTCGGGGACACCCGAATCTTGACAAGATATTGTCTTCCAAGAAATCGATCACCACCGAGTCTGTTGCCCTTTTGGTTGGAATGGCTTCCACCCACTTAGTAAAATAATCCGTAGCTGTCAGGATCCATTTATGCTAAGCACTGGAATGAGGATTAATTTCCCCTATGAAGTCTAGACCCCATTGTTGAAATGGGGCTTCAGTTTTGACTGGAACGAGTGGCAGTGCAGGGAGTTTCTGTTTACCAACGAATATTTGACAAGGGTTGCACGCACGTACTTTGGCATTGACGTCTGAAAATAGTTTCGGCCAATAGTAACCGGCCTTCAAAATCTTATAGGATGTGGCTCTCCATGCATGGTGTCCCCCACAGACTCCTTCATGAAATTCCTCTATAACACGTGGAGTTTCTGACTCAACCAAATAGACTAGCAGGAACCCGAGTGGATCCTTCCAGTATAGTTGATTTTCGGCGATGAAATATTTTACAGCATGGATTTTTAAAGTTCTACACTTGGCTGGTGATAGTTCATTTGGGCATTTCAGGTTTAACAAGTAAAACACTATGTCTTTATACCAGCCTGACAATATGAACTTTTCCTCGACCTTACTTGGATCTGTTTGACCGTCCGCCTCGTGCAGGTGTGTGTCTCCCTCTTCTTCTTGTAGGCAATTAATATCAAGAGCTCTAAGATTCGACTCAGCCAAGAGTTTGGCCAGACCCTGCCCCTTTATTAATTTAGTCGGCTTGACTTCCAAATCAAATTCTTGTATTTTAGCAAGCCATCGTCCCCTTTTTCCGTCACTGTCCGGCTGTACCAATATGTCTTTTACAAAACTGGTAGGCACATACGCAATTATTTTTGAATGTAGCACATAGGTTCTAAATGCTTTCAATGCATTTACCATTGCGCATGCTTGTTTTTCTATTATGTCATATTTCAGTTCTGCATCTCTGAGGCTCTTGCTAAAAAACACGATCGACCGTTCGAACCCTTCGTCATCCTTTTGTAGGAGCACCGCAACGATAATATGTTCAGAAGAAAACGAGAAGATAAGAAAATCCTTCAGATAATCTGGGCTTGCTAACACCGGTGCCTCGCTAATGAATTTTTTAATAAGCGCAAACGATGCTTTAGCCTCGGTCGTCCAATTTACTCCGCTATCCTTCTTCAACATTCCTATGATCAATTTGACAATCTCAACAAAATTGGGGATAAACCTTTGTAAAAATTTTATTGTTCCTAAGAAAGATTGAATTTCCTTTATGTTTCTGGGAATATTTATAGTTCCTATTGCTTCAATCCTCTTAGGATCAATCCTGATCCCTTCCCTAGACACGATATGACCCAGAAGTTTACCTTCCCGCATAGCGAAATGTGATTTCTTTGGGTTCAAAGACAGACCAAACCTGCGACATTTTTCGAAAGTGTGTTTTAGATGGATTAAATGTTCTTCATCGGCTTTAGAGAAAACCGTCAAATCGTCCAGGTAGATGACTACGAACTTGTCTCTTTATCCCATGAAAGTGATGTCCATAGCGCACTGAAATGTATCCCCTGCATTCATCAAACCAAACGGCATTTTGTCATACATAAATGTACCCCATGGTGTGGTGAAAGCGGTCTTTTCCCTGTCTTATTCATTCATGGAGATTTGATTATAACCAGAGAAACCATCTATCATAGACATTCGATTAGCTCCAACAACCTTTTCTAAAACATGGTCCATCTTGGGCAGTGGGTAATTATCTTTGAGAGACGACTTGTTTAAGTTTCGGAAATCCAAACAGAGTCGGATTTCCCCGTTCTTTTTCCTGACTAGGACTAGGTTAGCTACCCAGTCCGAGTATCTCAGAGGTACGATTATTTTCACGTCCAAGAGTTTTTTAACTTCCTTTTCTATCACAGGTAACAAAATGGGGTTAATTTTCCTAAGCTTTTGCCTAAACGGTTTGACCCCAGGCTTCAACGGTATCTTGTGATCAATAATGGAAGTGTCATACATTTTCAATTCATCATAGGACCAAGCGAAAATATCTTTATACTGACTGAGTAACTCTCTATACTTGACCTTTACTTTGGGAGGGAGGAACTTGGATATCTTTACCATCCGGGGTTCTTGTCGGTTCCTAAATTACAGTCCTCCACTTCTTCTGGTTGGGGCTGTAAAATGGACTTGACAGGTACATCATTCTGATCAAAAAGTCTTTCCAAAGGAATCAATCCTTTGGGGATCTGATTGCTTTTAAGGACCAGCATACGATGATCCACAATTTTTTCTCGGAAGGTTTTAGGTTCCTCTCCTTCTTGCATGATCCACGTCGAGTCGTTCTAATTTTCTTGGTCAGCATGAGTTTCAGAGAATTCGCCTACTGCTGTAAGGAATTTCTTAATTTGTTCGTCATCTTCAAAGACTTGCCAATGTCGGATATTATCTGGTATGGACGGTTTGTATCTGATTTCAATGTGATACTTCGGTTTGAAGGTCGTGGGAGGAGAGAAGGTTGAAGCGGCCTTTTCCAATGCATCAGCATGCAGATTCTCTGTGCAGGGGATAAAATGGATATTTACGGATGAGAAATTTTTTTCCATGAGATCCCAAGCACAATTTCTATACGCTCTTAGTCTGGGATGCCTGGCTAGGTATTGTCGGTTTACTTGTTTTACTATCAATTTTGCATCACCATACAGCTCCAAGTTTTTTATGTTTAGCTTTTTGGCAGCCTCTAATCCTAAGATCAATGCTTCATACTCGCATACTTTATTAGTGTAATCTATGTACCACTGCAAACGATAGGACAAAGGAACTATGAACTTACCTTCAGGTGCCACCAAAAGTACTCCAACACCTGCCCCTTCAGAAGACGAAGCACCGTCAAAATACATTTTCCAGACGCCAGTATCACACAACTATTCTGTCATGGGATTTGACTCTTCTTTCTTTGTATCGATTTACTCCAGGCAACCATCCAGACCATCATCAAAAGACAAGATGCAATTTCCCAGGTCTTGGTCTGCAATATAAATGGGGAAGTTGTGCAGGTTTTGAGGGTCACTGACCGTATATGCTAATCTTGTTTCTCTGTACAAACGAGTGAACTGACCACCGAACACAGGGATTGTAGCATAAGTCATGTCTAACTGAAGAGAACCCCCCAACTTGGCTCCCCATGACCTAGATAATAGCATGCCATACTTAGGGGGGATATCTGCGATAACCACATCCATCATGATACTCTTAACCGGGACCTGCGCCAGGGTGACTACCAGATCCTTTATCATCCCCATGCATTTAACCTTCCTCGAATCAAAAGAGTACAAATTTCCATAAGGTCTTGTGATCTGGAGACCTAGCTTCTCCATTATAATATTGGGCATAACATTATGGGACGCTCCGGAGTCCAACATACAATTGTGCAACAACTGATCATATACATTTAGAGTGATATAAAAGGGGGCAATGTTGTCTTTGGACCCTTCAAAATGGGACCAAAGGTGATGTTAGGTCTATCATCTTCCAAGTTTATGACATCGGCCTGGCTTTCTAGTTCAGAGACACCTATCATTTTGGTAATTTGTTTGCGATGAAGGGGGTTTTTCGCTAATTCCACCAAAGGGATTGGTAACTTAATTTTGTTCAACTCATTTTCAAAACTGAAAGCTCCGCCCACCTTGTCTGTTTCTCTGGTTGAGACTCCCAAATTCTGCCTTTTCGACTTATTTGTCTGCACAACTTTATCATTCATGGTCCTAGTCGAAGATGTAGCTTTATTTACGTGTTCAGTTTCCTGTGTTTGAGTTCCCACTTTTTCCACCTCGGACTCTTGAGTGCTTACTCTTCTAGTTTTGTTGTTGGGTAGTGGGGTCTCGTCCGAAGGAGGCTCATAAGTTTGGCCTCTTTGAAGGATCTTCTTGGGTTGAGTCGTGGAGGTGGGCTTATTCTTAGATCTTAGATTGTACTTTGGTTGAAAATCAGCCATAATTATCTCAGTTTCTGATTGAGATTCACAAATCTCGGTGTGGTCACCCTCCTCACTCTCATTTGACGGCTTTAGCGTATTTAGAGATTTTTCATAGTCTTTGTGATTCATATATGGTTGACTATAGTCATCACCGAAGTTGGTGACATCATTATATGAATCCTCAAAGTCTTGAAAATCGTTAGCTCCTATAAAATTCTCATTCTTCAAGGGAGCTTGTATTTTTTGATCCTCCTTTTTTATTGGTCTTTGTTGATTTGGAGGGTTTGGATTCCTCTTGAAATCTTTTTTGGGGTAAGAGTCAGCCTTGGCCTGTTCGAGTTCCATTCTGGATATTTTATTTGACGGTTCTTTGATCACTCTAGCCATATCGTCGACCCTATCGTCTGAGGATCTATTGTACCCTGAAGGACCCGCTTGTTCTCTGAATCGTTTGGTCTCTCGGTTTCCAGTCTCTACTCTAGCCTTATGTTTACCCGAAGCCATCATATTAGATTCTATCTCTACCGCATCGTCCTGCATACAGTTTAAGGTGGCTCCCCTTCACTCTCGCAAAAGTAGTGCGAAATCCGGCTCGAAAGCTACGGCGAAGGTCACTTTGGCCGTGGGTTGAGATGGTTTGACTTCAGCTGGGATTTTATTGTACAGTTTGTTGAATATTAGAATGAATTCCATGACTGTTTCTGTGTTCTTTTTCTTCAAAGACCCAAATTCGGTTAGATAATAGAGATCGTATTTTCGCTCGCCCCATTGTCTGAGGAAAGCATCTTCCAAAGCATCATATGACATGATATAAGTTGTGGGTAGGATCCAAAACCAAGTTCGGACCTGACCTTCAAAAGTTTGAACAAGGAGTCTTGAATATACATCCTCGTGCTCGATACCGAAGATATCTGCGAATTGGTCGAAGAAATTAATATGTTCAACAACGGTCAGATCTCCCTCCCCGGTGAATTTCGGTAAATTATTTATGTAGTTTTCTGGAAGATCGTGTAGGGGGATGGGAAATACTAAAGGAGCGTATTGGGATGCGACTTTCGCAAAAACTCTGGGAGGGGGGGCAGGCCGTTGACCTCCACCTCCTCCTAGAGGGACACCTCCACCTCCTCCTAGAGGGATTCCTCCCCCTCCTCCCCCTCCTCCTCCTATAAACCCTCCGCCGCCTCCTATAAACCCTCCACCTCCTCCTCCGACAGCTGCCATCGTTGTCTGTGGGGAGTTATACAGGGGGTTTTGGAAAATGAAAAGGGAATATTTATTTTCTTCGCGAAGAGGAAAGTCTGGTGAGGAAGGATAAGGAACGCGAGGACTGAGCGAAGTTGAGGGTTCGGAAGGACTCTCAGCCTTCGGTGATGGGATTTCAAGTTGGTAAACAGCAGTGGTAGGCTTAAAAGAGCCTCTCGCCTTTAGAATTTTTTCAGGATCGGCAACGAGCGTAATCTGCTCACCATCAGGGTTTTGTCTGGTATTCCTTCGAACGAATGCCAGTTTATTTCTTCGTGGAGTCGCCAAGTGAAATATAAAAATCCTTAAAAGGTGTGTACTCTTTGTTCACCATCAAAGGGTAACACTTTCAACGAAAAACAAATGTCATTTTCCCAGGGAAAAAGATTTCATAACTTCGGTCCCCGACAACGGCGCCAGAAAGATGTTGTTCCTAAGTCTGTACTTAAGGCTCAAAAGTACAGTGTCAAGGCATCCGAAAAAGGTTAAAAGATGGAGAAGGGAGAAACGTCAATATTCGGAGAAGGGAACTAAGCGAGATTTCTTCATTGGCGTTGTCTGGCTTCGAACTGTTCCTGAATAATTATGTCTCGTTCAATGGCTGCCCATGATTGTTCAAGTTCGGCCCGATTAGTCGCTGTTTTAAGGATGGTATCGAAGAGGTTTAAGGCGATGTGTGTTTGGTTCAGTAATCCAGGTTCAACGTTGGGTTGAGTTGGTACAGGAACTGTCATGGGGGAACAACAAAGGTATGAAATATTTTAAGAAAGGTTAAGTGCTGACTCAGTTTGGTCTTATGAAAGAGAACTTAAGGTTGCAGAAATGAAATATGTATGCAAATCTAAGGCTCGTTCCTGTAATTGTATTATATTTTAATAAAAGGTGTGGAATGGGAGAAAAACATTTATCCATTTACAGTGTAAGGTTCCTATCAGGGGAAAATCTCACGACATAAACGAAAGAGGAAAACATGTAAGAAAATAATCAATGTAACACAGAATATATGTAGAATTCCAAAACTGCAGATTGGTCTTACACCGCTGATAGCTGGTGCAGAGGAAAGACAATAAACAATCACAGAAAACCCAAATTCATTTGTTATAGTAGTGGTCGTACTAAAGTATAACAAAGTACATCAATTATGAATATGAATTGAAATGTAAAAATGAGAAACAAGAAAGCAAACTTGTAATACAGTAGTGACGGAATTGAGAATCTCCAGATCTGCTTGTATTAAATCTCAATGTAAAAAATCTATTACAAAACTTCAAAAAGGGTCCATCCCTGTTTATTTGTTACTAAGCTATATTTATACAATTTTTACAAAACGGATAGGATCTCAACAGTCGTAAAATTTCGGTTATGACCGAGAAGTGAGAAATCTCTCCATTTCGCCTACTCCGTCTTCACTTGGTGCCAGGTGTTTGTCGTCGGGCGGACTCGATGCAGGCGATGCATCTTTCCACTAGCTGGGGTATGAGCCATGATGGTTCTTCTTGACAGCTGGCCTCGGCGAATTAACATTCTCGGGCTTATTTCTGTAACTTGTCCTCCATTTGTGAATCGATGATGTCGATGGCACTTAGTTGCATGTTGGGTTTGATCATATACTTATCAACTTGGACTATGTCCACCATATTCATCTGAGAGATATCAGCCAGATCTCTTTCTTCCTTATCTTTCAGATCAAGAGATATCTGTTCCACATTCATTTTCATTAATACTTCGACATTGCCTCCACTTTCAATGCCCAGCAGCTCGCCGTCAATAGAATTAAAATATTTCTCAAGGGAGTTGGTTACCTTTTGGGATTTGTTCCTTGCCCAAGGCGATGTTGTGCTCCCAATCCTTCAACAAAATATTTCCTCAGGTTTTCTCCGAGATGGTGAACCTGGGAGTATCTGCCGAAACCCGGTTGTTAGTGGCTATTACCACCTCCTGGAAGGCTACCCGAGCTGCTCCTGCATCTCTTTCTCTGGCCGATAAGTTCTCAAAAACTTGATGGACCAGCAAACAGTTTTCCCGAATAGCTCCCACCTTGGTGAGAAAATTCTGCTGCGCCGAAAATATTCTGCTCCGAATCTCGGTCACTTGGGACTTAAATATCTCGATGTCTATCAATTTTCTCTCGGCGATTTCTACCCGAGCCTGCAGCTGTTCAATCAAACTTCTCCTCTAGATTGCCTTCGTTCGACCATCTCGGACCATCGACTGTGCTTTCTCGAGCTTGGCCCTGAGCCCCTCTATTTCATTTTTGTCGGCCAATCTGGCATGTTCCATTTCCACGCTAGCCTAACCTTTAGTGTTCTTCGCGGTTGTGGCCAATCTAGCCTCGAGGGTCCTGATTAGGCAATTCTTCCTTTTCAGTTGGTTCTTCAAAAGCCCAACTGAGAATTGATTTGCCGAAGCATACGCTCCCAGCATTCCTGTGATTTCAGTGGTGAGTTGGTCGCTTTTCTTATCTTTTCCATCGATCATGATTTTATATTTTTTCGCAGTAGACCCTCCTTCTTGATAGAACTCTCTTTTCACTACAGCCTTCCTCTTCTTATCAAAGAAGAACTCATTTAGAGGGAGTTCTTCTGCTCTTATGGGCCTCAGTTATTCATTAAATATCCATCCCTCGCAGACATTCCCCTTTGTTGACTGCAAGGTTGTGACCGAGGTGATGCACTCTCCGATTTGTTTTTCCGATTCTCTTGGAGTATTGACATGATTCTGCTTCTTTAGCGGTCCTGGAGTCTTTGTCTCGGTCTCCGGCTTCTGTTTCCTTGGCAGGTCCGGAGTTTTTACCTCAGCCTACAGATTCTGTTTCCTTGGCGGGTCCGGAGTCTTTACCTCTGATTCGGGATTTCTCGTTTGTTCCCCCTTCTAGTGTTCTCCAAGGTCAAGAATTGTTCCTTCAGAACCTTCAACATCCTTCTGTTTCACCTCAGAAACATTCAGACTCCCACCTCCCAACACAACGGGGAGATATCTTTGTCTATGTTCCTGGAAACTCAATACAAAGGCTGTGTCTTCGGGTGCCAAGGATTGGATCTGGGCTAGAACTTCTTCATAGGACCTCGCCCCTCGAAAAACGTCATCCAGGGGTGAATTTTCATGCTCAAATCTCTTGAGCCCACAATTAGCTAAATGGTTGCTCACAACCCTTTGTGGATCATGTTTCTTATATTCGATGGAGAGCAAACTTAGGTCTTCCAGGGCTACAGCCTCGGCTTTGGCATGCTCGAAATCTAACAAAGAATAAGAATTCAGTCGAATGGGAAAAGAAGGCCATACCTTCTTTGAGTACCTTTTGAGTTCTTTACTCACCCCGCCAATTACCGTCTGCCAGGCGACCTCGCGACAAGCCAACTTGTCAGGAATGAATGATGGCAGCGCATGAGGGGGAACAGAAGCCCCGAAAACTCTGAAGTACGAGAACTCTGCCTCCACGTAGCAATCCGCTATGCTACTCAGATTTGTTGCAATGTTGTCCGATATACGAGGTGGTGGGTGCCCAAAAATGGCGACATGCAGGGGCACCATCACCTAGTTAAAAATTTCATATGTGAACTTTTATGCTTTGTTCTCCCATAGTTTGTCATGATATACATGTATGGGTTTCTCTTGGGTTGGAGTCCAACCCCAGCTCATCAATGGGAAATGTGTCATGGAACATATTGCATCCATAATATAAGCGGACATGAAGAATGAGGACGGCCTCCCATTTTCCTTCTGCTCCCGGTACTCTGTGACCCGGTTGGCCAAACTATCCAAAAGTATCTTTGCCCAATTAAAAGAGAAACCTTCTGCGCCCCGAAACATTAGAGGTACCCATGCAAGGAGAAAATGCAATGTGTCTTCTCTCCCATATAGATGACATGTCATCATGGCCACATATTTATACTGTGGCTCCAACGAGGCGATTGAATAAACACCTTGGTCATTAGCCCTGAACTTCGCAGCGCACGAAACCCAATCCTTTATCAAACCTGGCATGGTTTTATCATACTGGATGCACTCCTCCTCTTTGAATTCCTCTAGGAACTCAACATCGTATGTGTAGTTAGACATCGTCGGGAGCTTATACATGGTTTGTATATGATCTGGCCTAAAAGTCCCGACAGTGACTCATTGCCTGTTCATGATAGTCTTGGTCGGTATGTCTATGTGATCCAACGCCCATCGGATCATGTCATAATATGGGAGAAACCATGGTCTGGCTACTGCTCTGTGCATACCGGATTAGACAACTATCTTATATTTGGTGTTGAGATCATCTTTTTCATTTCCGTCGGAGTCGTCTGAATAATCTACCAATTGTGACTACAGAATGTCTAAAACAAATGACCAGTTTGGGACCGAATTGGCACTTCGGGGTGAAGTATCGGAGACGTTATCCGAGCCTTGTTCTGCGACCTCAACATTCGCCTTTGCTGATTTCCGCGGAGCCATAGCTGAAGCTTGCATTTTAGCTCTTCTGCGATAGAACTGTGTATACATGCAGAAGTTAGTTTACTCATAAGTGAAGAGATCTGCGTGCTATGAGAAATGCATAATGAAACACAACTCTTCCATATATTTGAAAAAATGTACCTTTCAAAACAAGCCCATCCAATCATATTTAGAATTAAATTTTCACCATAAAAACCGATCTTATATCCATATATTTACCCTATTTCTCATTAATGTCATAAATTTCTGACGGTTTAACAGTCAGTTGGAGTATGGAGAGAAAAGGCTTCGTCGGGAAACGTGCAAACCTCGAGACGCGGGATATATCTTTCTTTAACTTAATTAATCCAATCTTAGCAATGTTAATCAACTTCTTGCCATTTTTTACATCGTGGATTTCCTTTTAACACTTTGAGTCTCCAACTCGCGAGATCGCGAGGACCGACCTTAGCTTAATCAACGATAATCGCGATTTGGGGCATAATTAATTTTATAATCATTTTATTCGCCATATCGGAACTCAGAACCTCGAAGACACTTTCTAGGGGATTATTATGTTGAGCCGCGAAACGCGAGATGACGACAATTAAGACTCAATTAAGGGGAAGAAAATCTTGGATTAGGCGATTAATTAATCATGTCATAATTACATCGTGCCTTCGTGAGTCAGGGATTAGATGCTGTGACTTTTGAAAAAGTTAGTGCCGAGTGGCGAAATGTCGAGAACAAATTTTACCACGGTTAGCTTTTGCCTTTAATCTTTGACCTGGGTTATCAAGATGAGACCTCGTGATCTCGGCCCTCGAGGGTGTGAAAGTAAAAAATTTGGTTTGGCGAACACCGAAGCGCGAGACCCCGATGACGTATAATCATGAGTTGAAGGATTTTACCCTGGTTACCGCTTTGAGTGAAAACTTTAAACGACTTTGCCACTTCGTGACTCGGGACGTGTGAATTCGTGAATTATAGTATCCGATCTGCGAGATCCCGAAGTGGAGCGAAAAAAAAAGGGAACATTCTTACGAAATGCAGGACTTGCTTCGAGAGTGGAAAAACTGTAGCTTCTTGCGTGATCAGGCTCTTAGGGATCCTCGATCTCTTCGGAGGGAAAAGGAAAACCATCTTTAGATTTCAAGCATTGAAATGAAAATTTTGACTGGTTAAAAACAAAGGCGGCTCCAACAATAAGAATAAGCATTTTGTAGTAGTGTCCTTTGGAGCCTTATAATACTTGCACTAACATGTGGGATGAGTGGGGTCTAGATTATTGGGATTAGCTTC